>CAUYQG010154982.1:0-20265 GCA_963574415.1 Tarsius wallacei
AATAGAAAACAGCATTTTATATTTAAAAACATGTGATCCTTTTCACAGGTTTAACTCTGCAGTGTACATCCACAATTTAAGAAAGCTCCTTTGCTGAAGAATGATGTGGGAAAGTACTTTTAAATTGCGACATATTTGTACATGTTAAATATCTAAATCATTTTTACATTGGGAATCTAAGAGTGTAGTTGATATATCTTTCTTGTTTGCCACCACTATCATATATTCCATCCATTTTTGAATGTCAGTGCTAATGCTGAGGGTTGTACAGAGATGATTAAAGACACAGTTCCTGCCCTCAAAACGATTCATTCTATGGATTCTATGACATATACCGTAAAAATATATTATCCTTGAGGTCAGCACCCATTTTGTGTCATTCACTGCTGTTCCTTTAGCATCTGCAGTAGAATCTGGCATACAATAAGTGCTCAGTTGTTTATTGAATGACTGAATAAATAGAGAACATGCTACATAAATCAGAGTAAGGAGAACTAATTTTAGACTGGATGATCAGTGGAGTTCATAGAGGAGAGAGTTTTTAAAAATGAACCTTAAAAACTATTTTCACAAGGGAAAATTTGAAATATGATGTAGCTGAAGGCACTTTGCATCTAAGAGAAGCTGTATGGTATAGTGAAAAGAATATGGAACTTTGAGTCTGGAGATCTGAGTTCAAATCCAGGCTTTGCCACCTACTAGTGTGTGGCCTTGGGTAAGTCATTGGACTTCTCAAAGCCTCTGTTTCCTCATGTAAAACATGGGGATGATGATTCTGATTATCTGACAGGCTTTTTATAAGGATTGCATGAGATGCCACAGGTTATATTATGACACCTGACACAGTGCTCAAAAATCTGAATCTGAAGGAGACAAATCAAAGAAGCATGGTGGTAGAAAGTGAAGGGTATGTTTATGGATTGATGTTCTGTGTTGGCATAGGGTGTAGTTGCAAAAGAAGTTAGATTCAGATTGTTTAGAGACATGTATGATGTGATTCAGAATATGGAAGAGTCTTTAAGTCTATGTTGTATATACTGAATTTTCTTAAAGATAAAAAAGAAAAATAAAACAACTCAGGCCTTTGGCTCATATCCAGTTTGTGACCTTCCCAACAGCCAAGGTTCATATTATTGTTCTTTTATATGAAGGAAGCCCTGACTATGTGATTTACACTGAAGTCAATAAACACGTATCCTGCTTCTGAAAGGAGTGTTGATCAGATAAGCAGCATGTATGTGCCCTTATTCATTGTCCTAAGAAAAGCACAGTTACAATGCCAAGTCAGAATGTCATAGTCTTGTGGTAGTTGTAAGAAAATCAACATGCAATCTACAAATACTTGACTTATACCAAAGATATTAGAGTGGGGTTGAGAGAGTTCTGGCCAAAGATGACTCCTAGATTTTGAGCCTGAGAGAAGTGTGATGCTATGAATGGGCACAAGATTGTCTTGAGGAGTTGTAGCTTCCAGGGAGGATGTTGTATTTGCCTTGATTTGTACTTGAGATGCTGCAGAATTTGGTCTGTCGGCAACCAGTAAAGAGTTTTTAGAGGTAATGCGTCTGAAGCTCACTTGCGTAAAGGCCACTTTTCTGATCACGTTATTACAGCCTTTGTTTGGCTTCTGAACAACAATAATTAACAAATATTCCTGAGAAGTTACTATGTTCCAGGCATTATTCTAAGTGCTTTACATGAATCATCTCATTTAGCTCTCACAATAAGCCTCTGTAGTAGGTGCTGTCATGATTCCCATTTTATAGATAGGGAAGCTGGGCACACATACAGAATTAATTGCTGTGCCCAGTGGAGCTGTATTCAAACCCAGTTCTGTCTGTGTGACTCCATCACTCAAGTTCATAAATACTTCCTGGGTAGAGTTGCCCAGTTAAATTTGAATTTCAGGTAAACAATACTTTTAAAAATTTTCATCTTTGCCATGATTCTTTTAATCACAAAAAGAGTAGATTGCCACTAAGGAGAGTAAGGAGTGAAAGTAGGAAAGAGTTAATGAGCAATAGAGACACATTCCTGTTAAATGGGAAGATTGAAGCACAGGCATTTTGGGTGGGAGGAATGACAGATACAAAGACACCGAAGAGGTAAAAATGAGTTAAGCTTTCTCTCTGCTCTTAAGGGTTCTCTTCTTGCTCTCCAGCGACCATTTTCTCCACCCAAAATTGACTGAGTTGCCTATGCGTTGAGTGATTTTTCCTTTTCATTAAATCAATCCAGTCATTTTCAGTTGAAGTTTCTTTACCTTTCTGCATTTGTTGCCAGAGTATTGAGATAATATTCCAAAAATGACTAAGAAAAAATTCATCCATTTGTATCTACAATTAGTTACAGGTATTTAACATGCTCAAGTGCTTTTGGAAGTGGTTAAAATTCAAATATTCAGTGATTATATTTTAAATTATTCAAAGAGAGAAAATAATAGTGCTAATGAGTATCTAAAGGTAGGGTTGCTATTTAATCCGGCTTGGACAACCTGAGACAGTCTTTGGAACCCAGGGATGCAGGGCTAATTCTTACAGCAGGACATCTCTATCTTCGAATACCACTGCTGACTAGGACAAGATGGCTTGTTTTCTGATGAGGACAATTCTTCATAAATGCCTGTGTCCAAATCGGCAACTGAGTAATGATGATTAACAACCTCACAACTTAAGCTGCTTTTAGACAAAGTGCCACAATGAAGGAAGGTAGAGATAGACCTTTAAGAACAGCAAGCAAGGCCAGTGTATTGTTGAAATTAATTTATATTTTTTCATTTGTACTTTATTCCAAAAGGGATTTGAGGTGATTTTCAATGAAACAGTTCAGGATAAAAAAAAAGTGAAGGCAGTGGGGCCTGGCTATATCCTGTGAACTGGGTATGCATTCTTAACTCAGCCCCTCCCTGGCTCTGATGGCTGATTTTAGCTGGATGAGCACATGTTCTTCTTGTTCTGACTTATCCTGTGACTTGGCATTTCTGGCAAGATCTCTGCTCTTGTAATTTTAACTTGGAGACCTGGATCTTTCACAGTTTATTAGGTATCCACAATGTCAGCTCTCTGGGTCTCTCTCCAGGAAGCTGGAAACCTTGGCTAATGACTCTGCAAGTGGAAAGTACAAGGTTATCCTTCATTCTCACTGAGAAAAGGGACCCGAGTGTCTGTTGAATTGGAGACATCACTTTTTATGTTATCCACCTTATGCCATCAGAGTTCATACAGAGGCAATACTGGTAACCTATACGTAACTTTAGGCCTCTCCTGAAAAATGTTTGCTCCTCCTCATTAGGGCATTAGTTTTAGATAAAACCTTCAATCTAATTTGTTAATAGCATTGTTATTCATGTAGTTGAAACCGTTACACTAATGCAATCATCATCATCATCATTTATCACTAATGATAGCTCAGAGCTATACTAAAGTTAATTATACTTATTTTCTAGTGAATGTACATGTGGGGATTATAACTTAGGATCACTACTCAGAGGACTCTAGCATGTCAGCTGTCATGTCATTCATAATTTGGTTTATGTTGCAACTGTCAAAAAGAGTTCCAAGTTAATTCTAAGAATTTGTTTAGTTGACTTTTGAATTGCAGCCTATTATTTCTTTCTGTGGTCGTGAGGTATCTCAATTTTTAATTATGGTTTATCTCATCTAACTTATAACAGAGAATGAGAGGTTCATTTTGCTATTTTATGTGCTAGACTTCTAAATGGAATATGGCAGAAAGGAAAGACTATTCTCTTTTACTCTTATAGTTGTCACTACGGCATGCACAGTATAAGAATTGAAATGATTAAATGTTTTGCTCCGGGGAATTTTCTTTGTATTGCTGTCAGAAGTTGAATAGTTCATATCCTAATGAGTTCTAGAAGGTTATGCTACTATGTTTTTTTTTCTACTCATAACCTGTATATTATTGGAATTTTTCTTATTAGCAACTCAATTCAGTAATTTTAAACCAAAATTTCTTTACTTTTCTGCATATGTTCACAGGACTTTTTAATCTTTTATTTATTTATTTTTAATTTTTCTTTTTAAAATTTCAATAGCTTTAGGGTCTTACAAACAGTTTCTGGTTACATGAATGCATTGTATAATGGCAAAGAAATCTGGGCTTTAAGTGGACCCATCACCCCCACCTGCACATATAAGTACACAGGACTGTTAAGAGCAAATTCCAAAAGCATCTAACTTCATTTACTCCCATTCATTAATTTTTTTGGACATATATATTAGTATATAGTTGTAAGAAATAATATAGACTGTGTTCACTTTCACCAGTGTCGACATCTTGCAAAAACTATAGTACAATGTCATGATGAAGATATTGACATTGATATAGTCAACAGACAGAACTGTTATATCCTTATAAGGATCCCTCATGTTATTGTTTTATAATGCTGTCCACCTCCCTCTCCCATTCTTTTTATTTATAATTATTCACAAGTGCATGTTACCTCAATTCCTTTTGTGAGTAGGTGGACTTATTTCACTTTTAATAATCCTGAATCACATGAGATATTGGTAGAAAACAACCATATTCTATGAGTTTCTAATTAGGTGTGTAGTTGTTTGCATGTAACAAAGCTCAGTTCTGATAAGCAGCAGGGACCATTTGAAAAGTCCCGTCAACTAACCCTAGGTCATTCCTTGGAGTTGGGGGTCTGTGGAGAGGGGACTCTGTTGAGGGACGTACTAGAGGTTTGCAACGAGCAGATATTGAGGGAGAAACAATGAAAACAGTGGAAAAAGTTAACTGAAGAGGCAGAGTTATAGTCTACATTCTGTAGGCATGGTTATTCAGTAATAGAAAAATGCAGGATCCAATTGAATGGGGATGAAATTTTCCTTGACTAAAGCCTATATGGAAATTTTTAAAGTTCTAGTCTGTATATGTGTGTATTGGTGGGAGTATGTATGTGGCAGAAGTGGGTGATACTCTTAAATCAAGCAGAGGGTTTCTTTAGGTCCTTTTGGAAAAGGTGCTGAAGCGATAGGTGTACTCATTGAAAACAGTGTCCACCCTCCTGTAGGAGGGGTTTTATCAGTGCTGGGGTGGGGTGTGGCTGGTTTGCAGGGCTGATATTTAGCCCTAGTAAGAAAGTAAGGCAGAAGCCCATGCAAAGAGACCTAAATAATTCAGAAAAGGCTCCATGAAAATAATGACTTTGAGCATTCCAGAACTTAGTTTTACTCAGTGTACATTTGTGGAGTATTTACTGTGTACCAGGCCCTGAGACAGGCATTGAGGATACAATGCCCCAAGACCATAAGGGACTGGGAGGGCGTTGGACATAGTCTGCATCAGGCAGACCCAGGATCATTTAGGGGCAGCAAGATTCAATCTAAATCTCATCTTTTGGTGTGGCTGGGGCTCCCATAAGACTCTGCCCTACTCAAGATTAGTTTTAGTGTCTAGGATATTCTCTGCCTAGCTCATGATTAGGGCTTAAAATGGAGAGACAGACAGACAGATAGATGGAAACAAGGCTCAGTAATTTAGCAGAAGGCAAGGGCTCATGCTTCATACCAATTCAATATTCCTTTATCCTCAGAGAGAAACATAAGGACATTTAACACTCAAGATATTCGTAAACAGATTGGTGCAGCTTCATGACACTGTGAATGATCACAGAGGTCTGAAAAATCTATAACGAACTGAAAAACCCTGAGTGCTCTTGCTTAGGATCAAAAGAGCTTTCATTAACATCTTTAATCTGTGTAATGAAATCTCAAACTATTTTTCATGCCTTTATTGTTGCTTGAATGAGTAACCAAAATCTCAAGAGAACACAATGAATTAGAATGTGACCTAAAATCAAGAGTGAAATGTCATCAATCAAAAAGGGAGATTATTTGAGGAATATAAATGATTTGAATGCTAAAGAAAAAAAGCTGCTTGTTGACAGAAATATATACTTGTGATTATTGTTTCATTGGTCATATAGACCATGGAACAAATCAAGAGCCCAAATCCTGTAAATTTTTTTAATTCTATATTTCCTCTACCACCTTGATTTTTTGAAACTTAAGCTTTGATTCCCTGTGACTATTACTCTTGGTGCTTTATCCTCTCCTTGTCTGAGTGTTTTTGCCTGATTTGTACTCTCCACCTTTTTATTAATTAATTAATTGATAATTTAAAAAAATTCAATAAGTTTAGGGGACTTTGTCTTGAGGAAATGCTCCACACTTACCTTTTCCCCATGTTTTATCTCTCCCAATTCAGGTGCTCAGACAGCAGAAGCCTTTTTCATGAGTCCCTGTGAAGATAATGCTGACAACTTTAACAAACAACCCTCAAATGTCAATGACTTAACACACTAAATATTTATTTATCAGTTGCACAACATCCAATGTTGATGTTCCTGATCAGGTATTTGTCTTGGGTCACTCTCTTCTAAATGCTGACTCAATATACAGTCTCCTTCCATCTTATGATACTGTCATCTTTTTTTTTTTTTGAGTCAGAGTCTCACCCTGTTGCCCAGGCTCGAGTGCAGTGGCACGCTCATGGCCACCCCAGCGTAGATTTGCTGGGCTCTGGCAATCCTTCCGCGTCAGCCTTCCAAGTAGCTGGAACTACAGGCACGCGCTACCACGCCCGGCTAATTTATTTATTTATTTATTGTAGAGACTAGGTCTCGCCAAATTGCCTGGGCTGGCCTCAAACCCGCAGGCTTAGGCAATCCACTGGCCTCGGCCTCCCAAAGTGATGGGATTACAGGCTGAACCACTGAGCCCAGCCTGCTGTCACCTTCAATATGAGCCTTCATGGTCACTTCAGAAGGAAAAGAAGGTGTAAGGATGGAATACTCAACATTTGGTCCAGAACTGGTACATTCTTCACTTCTGCTTTCATTCCCCTGGCTAGAACTAGTCACATGCCCCATACAGGTACAAAAGGGACTGGAAAATGTAACCACTGGCTAAGCAGTCACTTTCCAATGATATCACTATGCTTTGGTGTATGTCTAGTTGTTTCTGGCTCATCATCCTTTGAAACATTGTTCCATGAGGATGCCTCAACTATTTTCTGATCCCTAAATGACCTTCTCTTTTCCTTATTCTACCTGAATTATGTATAATTATTACAAAATCCTCCTCAAGTCAAAGGCACCAGTAAGAAACGGTGATTTTTTAAAATTAAATTTTATTTTATTATAGAAATGTGGTGGTACAAATGAGGATTAACTACACAAGTAGGCTGCACGCAGGTGAAGTTTGGGCCTCCTAGTGGCCCTTACTCCCCCTGGTATAGGACCAGGTACACTTTGTGTTGTTACATGCCCCCCTCCCCTAGCAGCGCCCAGGTGCTGCCAATCCCTCCCTTGTGCTAATGTGATTAATGTTCAGGTCCCACTTATGAGTGAGAACATGTGGTATTCAGTTCTTTGTTTCTGTGATAGATCATAGTTTGATGGTCTCCAACTCCATTCAATTTGCTGTGAAATCTATGACTTTGTTCTTCTTTATGGCCGTGTAATACTCCATCATGTATATATAACACATTTGCTTTATCCAGTCCATTTTCGATGGGCAGTAGGGTTGGTTCCATGTTTTTGCTATTGTGAATAGTACAGCAATAAGCATGTGTGTGTAGGTTTTTTTTTTTTGTAGAATGATTTATGTTCCTCTAGGTATATTCCCAGGAGAGGGGAATTGCTGGATTGTATGGAAGGTCAATTTTTAGTTCTTAGAAATGTGATCTTTTAAAAATTTAAATAATGTATCTGGAGAAGAGTGGGTCACCTCTGTATGTTGATAGCTGCAATATCTTACCATATGCTTTCTGGAGCCAGAGATCCCTCCATTAAAATGAGACCATTACTACAGAAAGACAAATATTGCATGATCTCACTTATGTGTGGAATCTAAAAAATGTCAAATTCATAGAAATAGTAGAATAATGGTTACCAGGAGCTGGAGGTGGGGGATATATGAAGATGTTTGTCAAAGGGTAAAAGTTGCAGTAATAAGATGAATAACTTCTGGAGACCTAATATACAGTATGATGTCTATAGTTAATAATCTATTGTATATTTGAAATTTGCTAATAGAGTAGATCATAAGTGTTCTCAACACACACATACATACACAGATAATTATGTAAGGTGAAGAATGTGTTAGTTAGCTAGATTGTGGGGATCATTTTACAAGGTATACGCATGTCAGTATATCAAAACATCACATCACATAGCTTAAATATTAGGTTGATGCATAAGTTCATAGCGTTGAGTTTTGGCATGTCAACACTGTGGTGTTGGAAATTTATCATTTGCCATTTGGAGTGAAATGTTGTGCTTGTGAGTACACCCTGCATTTTGCAAATTTGAAGAAAGCTAGTGCTATTTGTGACCTAAAGAAGATGAAGTGTCAAGTGGAAAAAAACCTGAAAATTTCCAGCATTTTTTTTTCCTGTTTAACACGGGAGTAAAGGTAGTGGAGGCGGCTAGAAACATTTGTCCTGTGTACGGGGAGAATGACATTGAAGAAAGCATTGCAAGAAAATGGTTTTGTCACTTCAAAGAGGGACACTTTGACCTGAGTGATTCTCCACGTTCAAGGGGCCCTGGACTGTGATGAGGACAATTTAAAAGTGAAAAACGCTATGAACTTATGCATCAGCCCAAGATATACAATTTTTATTTGTACATTGTACTTCAATAAAACTGAAAGGAAAATAAACAAAGACTAGGACTAATACAGGATAGAAAAACAAAGAAATAATTGACAATTTCAGCTTGTTTCCATGATTATATCAGGGATCTGAGGAATTATTTAGAAACCATGATTGGCTTTCCTTAGATAGAGATAGATTTTGAGTGGCATTCCCTCAGTTGTGTTTTCTAGTAGTGGCTTCTGACCTATTCAGATGTGAGGGTAACTCTCACTATTCTGGCAAGAAACCTCTGTCTTAATACACCTTGCTCTGGGGCACTTTTCAGCATAACACATCAGCAACAAGGGCTAAATATATATGTATATGGATGGCTCTTTCAAAAGGCTAAAAATATTGCATTTGATTGTCCTGCCTTCCTGGATTCTATTAACTTGCAGAGACCAAGGAATAACCTGGGGTTCTTAATCTTCTGCACTTAATTCAGGTCCTGTTATTTACATAACCATTTATTTCCTGACCAAGGCCTGCTGTTCTCCAAAGATAGGGGAATGGTTAAATAAATTATGTTGTATGTGTATGTTAGAATATTAAGAAAGGTTTAAATTTTGTTTCTTCATATTTTAATGGTCATTAGAAAATGCTCATAATATGACATTCTGTTCTTAAATATACATGTTCTCAATTTTTGCGTGTGTCTATATGTATGTATAGGTATAGTAAAAAGATTGGAAGGAAAGAGATTAAAATTTTAGCTGTGGTTATCTCTGGGCAGCGATTGTGGGTGACTATTATATTATTTATATTTTTCTGTGTTTCCCAAAGTCTAAAAATAAGCATGAATTACTTATGAGAAAAACATTAATCACTATACTTATCAATCAAGTTCAGCATCTAAACAGTCTCATGAAAATTACTAGAGGCTAGAAGAAAGGGGGAAATTTGGCTGTCTTAAATGGTTGAATCCTCTATCTTTAAATTAAAAAAAAAAAAAAAGAGAGTGACCTAGCATTAAAATCACTGGTTATGTCACTTTTTGTCATTCCTAGAGTTTACTGGTGAAATTTACTAGTCCTCAAAGATAAATGTTTCTATGCAAACTGTGGCCTTTCTTTTCATGGCAGATACTTACTAGGATTATAATTTGTATAAGCACATGTCAGAATTAAGTTATGAAATTGGAGCCCTCAGGTGGATGGCATTAGTCTCGGTTTACTTTTGCACCAAAGATGGCCTGTATTGCTGAACAGAAATAGCCTAGGCTCTGCAGTCCTGGATTCTAATCTTGGCTCAGTAATGTACTAGCTATGTGACTTGAAGCCAGTTACTTAATGTTTCTGAAACTTTGTGTCCGTATCCAGAGGCTGGAGATATTACCTATCTGGTAAAATTATTTGACAATTAGAAATAATAAATGTAAGCCTAGCTCACTGCCTAATCCTCAACTGATGGTAGCTTGATTGCTGCTGCTACTGCTCCTGCTTCTACTACAATTATTACTACTACCACTGCTATGACCCTGACCTTCTCCTCCACAAGAGGCAATGGTACCTCTGCACTATCTAGCTATGCTGAAGTTGGTGAATCAGTTTGGTTGCTGTAGCCTAACTTCCAGTTCCAGTCAGGGATATATTCAGCTGCTTTTCATGGGCAGGACAAACCTCTTCTACCACCCCCTGCCAGCTGGCAATTAAGGAGTTAAGTCCTGGAGAAGAGGGGACCTCAAGCAACAGCTCCAGCCCTTAAGCCTGTATCTTCTTTGATTGTTCAGTGCCTGTGGGTACTGATTGTCAAATATTTTGAATATTATACCTGGTTCTAGTCAAATAAAAACTAAAAGTTGTCATATATCTCCTAGGCTGCTGGTAAGTAAAATGCTATGATGGCCAACTGGGTATGAATGTTGAAGCCTTGACAAGTGAGAGTATTTCCAATAAATGTTGATTATAAAATCCTTATTCTTCTTCTTTCAACCTTGCAAGTCCCTTTCTGGGACATCTGTGTGGTCAGGACAATGTTGATGAGTGTAGCTGTTGTGATCTTTAGGAAGCATCTTTACAGAGGAGAACATCATGGACTCTAATGGGAATTTCTGCTTTTCAATTTTTTTTCTGAGAGATGTAAAATACATCTCATCAAAACAAACAAACAAACAAAAAGCTAAAAACAAAGACAAGCAAACAAAAAACACCTGCCACAGCCTTCTTAACTACTAATTCTCTTGTTGAGATTTTAGGAGAGAAGCCAGAGACTAAAGGCATTCTACATGAATGAACTACACAAATCCTCTCTGTATGTGCATGGTCTGGCACCATTATGACACAGAAAAACAAAATCAGTGAAACAATCCAACATTCTCAGGCATTCAGTTCTTGGAATACCACCCAAATTCTTATGTATTTTAATTTGAGAGCTTGGTTGCTTAGTTATAATTGCAACAAAAAGGAAAGGATATATATATTCCTTAAATTAGATGATCTGTGTGTAATATGGTGTGGAATATTCTCCAAAAAACTGTTTTAGCCTAACCTAAACCCTTAGAATTATAGTATATTGACTATAAATTTGTCTTCTGTTCTCAACCCAAGAAGGACAGTAAAGGACAAAATTTTTTTGCTTCTGCAAGAGTAAATGTAGTAGAACTCCATTACATCCAACCTTACTATAACATATGTTCAGTAATATTGCTGGCCAAATCTTGTGCCCCAGATAGAACAACTCTATAGGATGAGCCTTTTAAACTGATATCAGTTCTTTCCTGCAAGAGTAGCATTATACAGGGATTATAGGTGTGCATTTTTGAGGGATATGTTTTTTGTAGGAGAATGGATTAATGTGTTACTTGGCCCAAAAAGTTAGTAATGTCAATCATCACTGGCCTGTGACTTAAGGAAGCTCTTCATTAATATCGAAGCATTTGTGCAGTGGTTAT
Organism: Tarsius wallacei; assembly: GCA_963574415.1. NCBI lineage: Eukaryota > Metazoa > Chordata > Mammalia > Primates > Tarsiidae > Tarsius > Tarsius wallacei. Next base: position 11,561 of record CAUYQG010154982.1, read on the forward strand.
ACCAGATATTGAAACTGAAAGGAAATGTTTTTTGAGCATCTGGGGCTGGGAAGTTGAGTGAGGGGTTGACAGAGCAACTTTAGACACTATAGACATAGAGCTAGTGTAGCTCTCTAAAGTCTGTTGTGCTAGCAGCCTAGAAATGTCCATGATTGTAGTGATTTGTTTGGACAACTACCTGAATTTTTTTCTTATGTTTTGAAAAGGGGACTATTTCACATCTCCTCCTCAGTTTACCTAGCCTGCCAATAGCAATCAAGTAGATCAGATTGTCCCAACTTCAGCTTCCAATGCTATTGAAAATGAATCTGCTTTTAAGTTATTACTCCGCAAGAATGTATCTTGTTTTCTGAATGTTCCTTTTCTTTATAGCATCCCATTCTTTTAGACTTGTCCTATTCTTCTTTCTTTACCTTCACTTTATTGTGTTTGGGAAGGAAGCAGATAGAACCCTGTGTGGTTCAGTTTGCCACAACTGGAAGTCTCCCAACAATATGCTATTTGTAGCTTCTCCTAGGGCCTAATCAGGTCCTTTCCCCATCTGCTCAATAAGTGCTCCATTAAATGTAATGTCCCATGTCACTTCCAGCCTGATGGACTATTTTCTGATACTCCAGTTGTTACAATTTGAGAGAACCTGCTTTATACAGAGACGTCACTCAGATACAGGTTTTGCTTTTCTCTTTTAGGACAAGTGTTGACCTCTAGTGGATTTTGGAATCAGACAGAACTGAGCTTAGATCCTGGCACTGTCACGTATGTACCACATGGCATGGGAAAAATAAATTAACTTCTCTGAGCTTTTCTATCTGTCAAATGGACATGAAATCTATATCTCACAGTTTGGTGAAGACCATATAAGTTGAAAGTTTAACAGCACTTAATGGACTGCCTAGGTTATTGTAGATTCAGTAAAGAAAACTCTTATTATATTTGTATAAGGCAGGGAGTACCTGAACAACTAATTATTTGCAAAATAGATTTCCTAAAGGGGAATGAAAATGAGTCAAATCAGCTATTTGGTACTAAATACAAAAAATTATTTGATTTATCAGAAAGGTTAATTTGGCCAATATAATTAGTTTGATCAGGAGATATTTGGGTGGAAAATTTTCCTAAATAAAACAAATAAATAATTTATTGGGTCCACCAACACATCAGTGTATTGACTCTTCGGGTGTTTGCAAATCTATTTCAAATTCAATAAATGAATAGAGAGGACTTGTTTGATTCTTTTCTAGGTTTTAAAATAAGAAGGTGGAGAGGGTATATGATAAATAAAAAAGACATGGTTCATACTCTGAGAGAGATTTCAAGAGGAGAGATGAGATGTATATTTAAGTTGCTACAATAAGCATAACATACACTGCATAAGTTTTAAGATCTCATAGGAGTCAGATTTTTTCCATGCTTTAGTTGTGAGAGAGAGGTGAGAGTGGCTTTCTGGAGGGCATGGGCTTTCATCTGGCTTTTTAAGAAGGGAGTAGGCTCCTTTAACTGCGCATTTGGCTTATCCATGTTCTGACTTCTGAATGAATTAGTTAGCCACCAGCATTGTCAGCGCGAAGCCACAGTAGGCAAACTGGTAGCAAGACTTCTGGCACAAGAAGCAATGCTGTTTGTAGATATGACCGCAGATATTTAGGCCAATGATATACAACCCCACGGCTTCCTTTTGTCAGGGTCTGGAGGGTTGGGTCAGCTGATCTGTGACAGGCCTAAAGCAGTTGTTCAGTTTAATACATCTTTGCTTGAAAAATTGGATTAAGGTGATGCTTTGATATATTGTTAGTCATTTTTAAGCCCCAAATCTCTTACATTCTTGGCTTCCTAAATTATTGTATTCCTGCTGGCTGTGGCAGCCCTGTGAGTACAGCATTTTAGAGTCAAAGGAACATTTCCAGTCCTTATCCAGGTGTGTTCTGAAACTCTGTTTAGAATAATCAAGGAGATGCAAATTAAAACTACACTATGATACCATGTAATTCCAGTCAGAATGGCCATTATCAATAACTCAAAAAATAATAGATGCTGGAGAGGTTGTGGTGAAAAGGGAACACTTCTACACTGTTGGTGGGAGTGTAAACTAGTACAGCCTCTGTAGAAATCAGTGTGGCGATTCCTAAAAGCTCTGTTTTTTTTCTATTCTTCCCAAAAATCACCACTAAGACTTTCTCCTTCTATTAGGTAATCACTGGTCACTGCTTGTACTGTGTAATCTGAGAGTTCTCCTAAGAGAATATGGAGAACTGACCATAGATGTAAGATTTAGTCTAAGATTCTTATTTCCCTTGTTGAAGATGCAAAACAGTATTTACTACATTGTGAATCCTAATTTATGGTGGTAGTTCTACCTCTTTTGTTCATTAGAGGGTGTGTTTGTGTGTGTGTGTGTGTGTGTGTGTGTGTGTGAATAATATACACAAAATTGTTTTTCTCAGTCACTAAGTTCTTCTTGATTTGATTATTCCATTGTCTGAAATTTAATTTAAATAGTAGACAAACAGATAGCTCATGTTTGTATAGCAAATCCCCTGTTTGTATTGATTAGTCTGAGAATATTTTGGAAAAAATATTCAGCACCTCAGGAATCAAATTTAAGTTTCTGATAATAAACTTCTCTTCCTCCAAACATTGCATGTATTTTTAATATATTTCATACCAAAAAGTAAAATTTGTAAAAATGGCATGTATTGAGTATTAGACCCTGTGTTGAGTATCTTCACATATATTGTCTCACTTTTATCTATCAATTACTCAGTTTATGATTCTCCAAATATTGAGCAGTAGATGCTCAATACACATACATTCGTTCATTCTTTCAATAAGTAATCTACTCATATTGAGCACCCACTATAAATGGGCTACTCTACCATGCCCTGGAATGGGGACTGAATTGATGAAACTAAAGAGATACAAAAGAAATGAATGCTTCAGCAGAAGGTAACAGGTCAACTTATCAAGAAATGCGGGTATACTTAAATATACCAAGAGTGAATGTTGTGGAGTGTTGATGCTCAAGAAATCCATTATGTAATCTTTTATTTGAACAAATACATAAACTTTTATTTCCTGTCTATCTCCACTCCTTTACCTATTCCTACCTAAATAATCTACCCCCAATACTTTGTAAATTTGGATCTTCTTATGGTGGATTTTCTTAACATAGAATATGTGGGCCATGAAAAGCCCAGATGGGGAACTTTGTGATGTAGAAATAGGATTTTGTACTTGGGCCATTTTTATATAAGGAAAGAATGGTCCTAGTGTGTTGTTTTAGTGCTGCATGGATGTTTGTGATTAGGAGTTTGTGATTACAAGTTAGCAGTCTACAAACTGAAACCCAACTGAGTTGCCGAGAGGCAGGCAGCTGCAAAGGAAAGCTCAGGCAATTATGGGTTTGAAAGAAGAATAAAAGCTTTCCCTAGACATTCAGGATTGTATAATCAAATCTGTATCTGTCAATTGCTAGAGTCAGATCATGGAGTTTGCCTATGATTACATGATATGAAATCCAGGACGTGTAAAACCCATTAAAAGGAATACTTCTGAAAATGAGCTTGGTACTACTATACAGACTTTGAAATTGCTTTTCATAAGTTATCTCCAAATAATCAAATCTGGGTAGGAGAGGAGCCAAGCAGGAAGTGACAGGTATTTTGCTAAAGAAGAAAATAGGTATTTCTATCTTATTGTTTCCTTTCTCAAATAGTGGTTATAATAATAATAATTTAAAAAAATCTAGCAAAGGATCTAGCTTCCACCACTTGCAAGTGAGAAATCAATAGGTAATGTTTCCTAAAACCTTCACCCTTGTCTACACTCCCAAGGGCAACCCCTCCTCCCCTTCTGTTTTTCCCTTTCCTTAAAACAGGTCTTCTTCAACTAACCCTTCAGTTTGGATTAATGCTGATTTTCTTCTCTTCTCTGGGTTTTGCTACCCAAGCAAGAAAGTAAGAAAGGCACTGTAAGAAAGGCACTGTAGATAAGATGGTAACTGGCCTGTTTTGTATCTAATCAGAAGATGAACACATGTATGCTAATAAAAGTGTGCACAAGACAGCCAGCCAGGCACTCTATCCTGTAACTTATATCGTTGACTGTCCTGCGCCAAGGAAATCGTTATCCACGATGTATAGAGCTCACTCTCTCGGTCTAAACAAAACTTTTATGGTAGCCATATTGGCAAAACACTGCTGACATAAATTTTATGTGAGGATAAAAATATGCTTGGAGGGCGTGTAAATTTTATATAGATATATAGATTTCAGAATTCAAACTTGACAAATTGATGAGATGGCCAGGGAGAGCTGAATTTTCTGTTTTAAAAGGTGATAAAAATAACCCAAGGGCTGTAGACTGAGATAAAAATAAATGCACTACATAATGTATTTGATTTAATTTATGATGTCTTTCCTGTGGCTGTTCGTAACAGACTTCAGGAAGTGGAGCTATAATGCCACTGGGTCCTGCTTTCAGCCAGCAGAGGTAGTTGGTGTTGATTCCTTCCCATTGAAGTCTCTTCCTCCGGGGTGAATGTAACAGATATGCAGGATGCTGTGAGACGCTGCTCAAATCCTTCTTCAAGAAGGAATTGCTGCTCAGCTACTGGGAATCAGGTCAGCAGTCAGTCTCAAGCTGTCAGTCTCTTCAAGGCTTGCTTCAGCTGCAGCAGGTCACCTCACCCTAATTCACACTTCTTGAAGCATCCATATCCAATGTGGGGATAAAAAGGCCTGATCATCTCAGCTCAAATTAGAACAGCTCTGAAGGGGGCCATTCTAGCTCCAGAGCTCCCTGTGGGGTTGGCTGAGTTTGTCCCTAAGCTTGGATTGCAGCTTGACTTCTCCCCCTGTTCTTTTTGGCTTTCTTTCCTTCTCTTCTACAACTGTTACTACTTCAGGGACTTCTTAATAAACATCCTGGATGTGAAACTCTTTCTCAGTGTCTTCTTCCCTGGAAAAACAATCTGGGCCTAACATGATGACTTTTATGAACCCAAGGCACTTTTGCCTTCGTGGACTTATTCTTCCATAACAATTTTTTTAAATGATATTTTATGACCATATTGGTATAAAGACAAATATATTAATATTATATGTTTAAACTTTATATTTTCACCTCAAAGTTCATTTGTTTCCTTCTGGTTTTTAAAGAAAGCAAAGCATTGTTGTGGACTCCAGGTACTGTGCCTACTATTCCTAATGGATAAGTCCACCCTACTTGTGACAGGAGGCCGTTGTGTGCCAAGCACAAGACAAAATTATGAAACCTAAAAAGATTGTCTTTGTTGCTCTTTTTCTTTCAATCTTAGGTTGTCAGGTACTCCAAATATCACCTGCTTTTCAGCGAAATCAACTCACAGTGAGCTCTCTGTTTGGAAAGTATAATTCATACTAAGATGTGAATGATTGATAAAGTTGAGGTTTAATTATTTTAACTCTATAAGAGGGTAGTGGTGGAGGTTTGATTTGTACGACAGGGGAGTTCTTGTTACTGATTGGGTCAATTTCCTTCCCGCTCCCCGCCTTCCTTCCCTGTCCACATTTGCAGTTGTTCTGTTAAATCATCTTACGGGGACATAGATTGAATGTCAGGGCTTTATTCATAGCACTACCTGTGTGTGGATGGGGTAGGGAGAAGTCGAAAGAAAGGTAGTAGGGACCACCTAAAATGACCTGGTTGCCTTCTTCCTCTCACATCCTTGAAGTTCTCTTTCCAGACTGATCAGCTGTCTTCTCTTTTGGTTTACTTGGGCACTAGATGATACTTTTTGTTTGCTTTTAGCAATATAGAAAATGAATATTTTTGAGTGTCTATTATGTACCCAGCATTGCTTTGGGGTGCTTTATATATATCATCTCAGTTAGGTATAGCAGGATATTCTAGCTCAGCCCGATCTTGGATTCATAATCTGGCTGTATGCTGGATCAGTAGCTCACATGGCATAAAACTGCATTAACTGAAGTGCCTAACAGGAAGGAGACCTAAGAACAGTAAGCTCACCTCGCCTCTAATGATGAGAACATCATGTCCGGAGAGGCAACCGATCACTGTGACTAAAAGCACAGATTCTGGAGTCAAGTTATCTGGATTTAAAGAACTGAGTATCACATGTCCTCACTCATAAGTGGACCTTAAACAATTATCGTAATACTGTAAGTAAAGGATTGACAGTAGTGGGAAACTGCAGGGGGTAGGGCGAGGAGGTGGGATTGGCAGTAGTTGGAACCTGCCTGGGGAAGGGGGGATACATCTCATCAACAAGAGTACCCGTATAATGAATATTTGTACCTAACCCTGAATTGTACCCCATAATTTTAAAATAAAAAAGTTAAAAGTTTAACAAAAAAAAAAAAAAAAAAAAAATACTGACTCCACCACTTATTTGTTGAGTGACCTTGGGCAAGTTACCTAACCTTTCTGTGCCTTTGTGGCCTTACATGTAAAATGGGGATAATATGTAATAATTTCATTGGGATATAGAAATAATTTAATCTATCAATATACATAAAACATTTTAAGCCGTTCCTGACAGTTGCCTCAAACCACGTTAACTAATGCTATTATAGAATCTACTGCCCTTACTAACCCCATGGACTGATTTTCTTAGCCTCTGTGGACCTAAAAACTACAGACAGAAGCTGAAGGATTTGTTTTTAGAAGGGTCTTTGTGAGATTGGGTACTACCAGCTCTGCAGTAGGCCCAGGTGACAAAATACAATAAATAGCTGGAGAAAGGCACACCCTTCCCTTTCCTGCATGGAACCAGAAGGTACTATTTGGTATCTCGGAGGTTTGTGAACACCAATAAATAGTGTCCTGAGTAATAAGCTGTACTCTTATTTGAAACCTGTCCCATGAGGTCAGAAGATGGAAGCAAAGTGACTGCTAACTTGTGGCAACAAATGATCAGGAGAAAATCAAGCTGCTACGACTTGCCACACTCCCTCCCACACTGCCTCCCCCATTTATATGACCTGATGTGAGTAGGCCAAGAGTCTGGGGTGAAGTTTGGAAGAGCAGTAATTATCGTCTGCTTGCAAGTGGATTAGATGCTTGGCTGAATGTCCTACTGCTTGCCCAGCACTAAACCCAGTGTGACCAGTACTGTGTCTCCCTTCTAGTAAGCCTCTATCTGGAGACAGATGTTTTCTGGAAGGCCTTTACTGTAGAGACCTTGTCATCAACAGACTTATTAGGCAGACAATAAGAGATAAAGGGATCTCAGAAGGGGGGGAAATGTAGGGGTCAGTAAGTATTCATTTCAAACAAGCATCTTTGCCAAAATGAAATAATTACTGTATCTGGATAAAGCAGACTAAGTTGGAACAAGCAAATGTTCTTGGCAGGAAGTCGATCACATGCTGCACAGTTCAATTTATGGACAGCTACCGACAGCTTTAAAATATTTTCTTGGCTTAATATGATGTTGAATTATTGAACCCCTTTTGTTAAACATTTATTGACAATCCAAAAATACCAATAAGTGGATCACCAGTTTATTTGTCTTATTCTTAAATAATTACTTTCCTTCTGTCAACTCCATCTTCAGAATCATTGCTAAATTTCTCAGAATATTATGGAGCTAGGCTTCTGTTCTATGATCCACTACATCTGACTGGCCCATTGCCAATAAGGCTGCCATCTCAATGGTGACCTTGAAAGAGAATACAAGCAACATTTAATGGAAATCTCTCCCATTCTAAAACAAACAAAATGTCTTCTTTGATTTCCACGTCCCATTCTTTCTTTTTCTTCTCATCCTAACTTCTTAAGTAGATCACACTCATTGTCTCCACTTTTCACCTCTATTCCTTCTTCATTCTGCTGTAAATTGACTTTCTGCTGCCATTATACATAGAAACTTCACTTGCCAAAGTCAACACTCTCAGTGGGCAATGTTGTCCACTCATCATCTATGTGCTAGTGATTCCCAGATCTATATTTTTAGCCCCAACTTCTCCCTGAAATGTCAGTCTTATGTATCTGATGGTCTGCCAGCATCTTCAGCTGGATGTCTCGCAGGCAGTTCAAACTCCGTATGTCCAAAATGGAGCTCATCATTCCCTCCTTCACATCCTTTCCTTTTTCTGATGTCTTATTTTGTTACCCAGTTGAGAAGTTTATTCCTTTCTTTATTTCACCTCCTACATCTAATAAATCCTACATTCAAGAGAAAGTTGACTTTCTCTTGTAGATATTTCTGGCATCTTTCTCCTCTACTCTATCCCTTCTAATGCTCTCTCATTTTAACTTCTGGTCGATAATAATAGTTTCCCAACAGACCTCTGATCTTCTCCCCTTCAATCTATTCTTTATGCTGCCACCAAGAAGATCTTTCTATAATGAAATCTGCCCTCATCACTTCTCTTGTTAAAAATCGTCGAAGCTTCCCCATTGCCTACTGAATAAGCCTCAACCTACCTCATTTAGCACATAAGGCTCTCCAGGACCGTATGCTGCCTATTTTTCTAGGCTTGTCTTCTAAACATTTTTCATTCTTTCCTTATGCCATGCCATTACTTTCTTTAATGCTTTGCTTATACTAACCACTTGGTCTAGAATGTCTTTCTCTCCCTACACTTTCCTGGTCTGTATAATTTGACATATCTATAAGACTCAGCTTAGGGCCGGGCTCAGTGGCTCAGCCTGTAATCCCGCGCTTTGGGAGGCCGAGGTGAGTGAATTGCCTGAGCCCGTGG
>CAUYQG010154983.1:0-30973 GCA_963574415.1 Tarsius wallacei
ATGTAACTCAGAGGGTAGGCATGACAGCAAGTTAGACACAGCTAAAGACAAATTATAATTTGGTGAGAAAGAGATTATATAGATGAAAAATACAGAAAAAAAGAGCAAAAGCTAGGAAGAGGTGAGGAAGTCATCAGAGGGAACATGGCCTTGCTGATACCTCGGTCTTGGGCTTCAGCCTCCAGAAATGTGAGATAATAAATTTCTGCTATTTTAAGCCACCAAGTTTGTGATAACTTGTTATGATAGCCCTTAAAAACTAATGCAATGTCTTTTGGTGGTTCAGGAAACATTTCAGTCATTATCTCTATAAATATTTGTTCAGTTCCATCTTCTCTCTTCTGTCCTTCTGGGACTCTAATTAAATGTATACTTGTTTTTTGTTTTTATCTCAGCATCTTTTGCTCTTTTTTTCTGTATTTTTCATCTATATAATCTCTTTCTCACCAAATTATAATTTGTCTTTAGCTGTGTCTAACTTGCTGTCATGCCTACCCTCTGAGTTACATTTTATAGTTTTTATTGTGAGAGGGGATATGCTTTCACTAAGGTCTGACCCCTTTCTGGTGCACTCACCACTTCCCAGCTTATGGAAAGGTCTCTCCTGCTGGTCTTCTCACTCAGTGTGGACCTCGGACTTTGATTTCTGTTTATGTGCTCCAGGAAAATGAAAGTTCAAATACCTGCTCAATAAACACCTTCAGGCTGACATCAGTGTCTCTTTAGGTCTAACAATTCCTCACTATCTACCAGCCCTTCCTTGCTTCTCAGAATGTTGGTTCTTAAATTGCCGGAGTCCAGCTCCGGGAGAGAGTCAGGGCTTGTGACGGGGGAATCGGGAAGCGGCAAAAAAGAAAAGACGAAAACGACAGGAATCCTCTTCCTGGGGAGAGCTCAAGAATCTGCCAATTTTTATTGAATTTTCACATGCTTATATAGTTTTCTGCACCCAATGTATCTTATGTTGCTAACCAAATGCCCACATACATCCTCTTTGCACTCACAACAATTTCGACCACAGATGGTGTTTTTCTTCAATTAAACATTTGTGAACATCCTGGTTTTCTTCCTAACTTTCTTATCTTATAACTATTTACTATTATAGGTCTATAATATCCTTACCCTATAAAACTAAACCTTAACTCTAAGTCTTATTTAAATTACTTACTACTATATATTTATTTCTACCAATCTTAGTTCTATCCTTATATCCCTATATTTTCTTAACTATCACTAATACTATTATATATCTCTTATCTTGCTATTTTATTACTAATATTCTAACTTCTATCTTTATCAAACTACTTATTTAACCCTATAATATCTTAACCTATTTTTTGTCTCAAATGGTTGTTTTCCACCAGCTCTCAGCTGGGGTCTGTTGTTTATGAGGAAGTGGTCGACTTGTTTTTCTCGACCTCCTGCTGTTACTGAAAAAACATCCTTACACACCCTAAGGTGCACCTTCTTGCTGCAACCTCACCTTCACCAAGCCCAAGTATAATTTTTTGCTGTCAAATGCCATCATCCATCTGTGCATCTATTATCTCATTTAAAGAAGGAACATTCTCAAAGCCTATGCACGCAATCCTTTAAAGTTAGGGAAGGTCCATCAAACAGGATCCATGGGGCTTTGCCTCCGTCATGGCCGCATTTGGCTGGAGCCTTTCTCACAGTCGGCGTTTTTCCTGTTTTCAGGTCCCTTTTACCTTACTCTTTTCAGGGATTGCGGCTCCCGGCAACCCATGTTGCTGCAAAGTTCATAATTTTGTCCTTCTTTACAGCTGAGTAATATTCCATCGTGTATATGTGCCACTTTTTTTTATGCAGTCCTCTTTTGATGGGCAGCACAGTTGGTTCCATGTTTTTGCTGTTGTGATTGATACTGCAATAAACATGCGTGTGCATGTATTTTTTTCATAGGATAATTTGAGTTCCTCCAGGTATGTTTCCAGTAGGGGGATTGCGGGGTCATATGGAAGGACGATTTCTAGATCTTTTAGGAACTGCCACACTGTTTTCCACAGAGGTTGTACTAGTTTACACTCACACCAACAGTGTAGAAGTGTTTCCTTTCTATCACATCCTCTCTAGCATCTGGGTTTTTTTTGAGTTATTGATGATGGCCATCCTGACTAGAGCTAGGTGGTACCTCAGTGTGGTTTTAATTTGCATTTATTTGATGACTAGTGGGGCTGAACATTTTTTCATGTATCTGTTGGCTGCTCTATGTCTTCTTTTGAGAAATATCTATTCATAACTTTTGCCCACTTTGTAATGGGGCTGTTTTTTGTTTTTAAACAAGATCGATGGACCCCTAGCTAGACTGACCAAGAAAAAGAGAGGAAAAAGCCCAAGTAAACATAATCAGAAATGCAAAAGATTAAGTCACAACTGACCCTGAAGAAATACAAAAGGTTATCAGAGACTACTATGTACATTTGTTTGGAAACACACTTGGAAACCTAAATGAAATGGAGGACTTTCTGACATTACACAACCTCCCCAAGTTGAAACAAGAAGATATTGAGACACTAAGTAGACCAATAATAACTCAGGAAATCGATTTTTCATAAGAAAACTACCTGCAAGAAAAACATTCTAATAAAAAAAAAAAAATTAGGCTTTAGGCATACCCTGATGGGAGGCTGACAGCCTGGAGAATCTGGAGACAACTGGATGCCTAACTAGAAAAGGGCATCCTTTGTGATTGTTTTGGGGAGCATATTTGGCTTGCTCTACCTGTTCCTGAGTCAAAAGCAGGGGAAAAAAATGAGGAAACTGACAATCATTTACCAAGTATTGACATTTCTGGGTTCACTGCTACAGATGTTGTGGTTTGACTTTTTGACTGGTTACTGCAGAGGTTGCAGGTGAGCATTCTATTGTTATATGTAGTCTGGCCACTGTCAATTTGTATATTCATTCTGGGACTTCAAGCCAGCTGTGGAATCAGAATAGAAGATTGTCTCTCAGATTTCTTGTTGTGGTTCACAAAAAGAGAATTATGACTATCTCACCAGTGATGTGAAATACGTGCAATGGTCTTGAATTTTTTCTAAACATTGATCTATCAATGTGTCAATCATGAGCTTTGGAAACATTTCAAAAACTATGAGTTTTGCATTTTGAGGGCTCTATAAGTTCCAGTTCTAGAGATCTCATTCTCTAGTTCTTATCCTAGTAAGTGTGATCACCACTGTGTCAGGTTCTTTACCATGAAATATGCAAAGAGGCAAAAGACACAGTGCCTTTTCTCAAAGACTCATTCTCATGAGCACTTGGATGAAGATAAAACCTTTTGTCAACCATGTGGTTGAGAACTTAGTGAATAAGAAATTATATATATATGTGTGTGTGTGTGTGTGTGTGTGTGTGTATGTATATATAAAATATATATTGAGTCGGAATCTCACTGTCATTCAGGCTGAAGTGCAGTGGCACGCTTGTGGCCACTGCAGTCTCGACATACTGGGCTCAGACAATCCTTCTACCTCAGCCTTGCAAGTAGCTGTGATTACAGGCACATGCCACCATGCCCAGTTACTTTTTGATTTATTGTAGAGATGAGGTCTTGTTAAGTTGCCATGCTGGTCTTGAACCCTGGGCTCAGGCAATTCTCTAGCCTCTGTTTCCCAAAGTGCTGAGATTATAGGTGTGAGCCACCACACCCAGTCAAATAACAAATAATTTTTATCCTACAGTATGATTAGAAATGCCTCCTTATACTATGAGGATATTCTACTTTGTAAATAACTTTCTCATTTAATATACTCACATAAGTTTGTGGGTAGTCAACAAAATTCAATAGACATTTACTGAGTAGTATGCTAGGTGTTCCATGAAACCATAAGATATTAACTGGGATTTTCTTTAACTTTGAAGCTATTTAAAGAGTCAGAGAGATAGATAAGTAGGTAAGCATCAGCTGAATCTAAAAGTGGGCAGTAGCACTGTTTGCCTTTACTGAGTAAGATAACTCTGGCTATCATAATGCAATTCATTTTTGAGCTTTGGATAGTGAGTAGTGAGATTAACAGGGGTTCATAGAGTGAGGGACAATTGAATTTGAAACACAATGGTTGATCAGTCATACTTGATTCAGATCTGAGTATCAGCATCAAGACCTGTCACTTTTAGATGCTTTATAAATATTTATTAAATGAGCTTTAACTCATCAGCCTAAAGGAGAATCCCGATCTAACAATACTGACTCCATCTTTATTAGGTTGAACCAAATGAAATTGTCCTATTTTCAACATAATGTATGTATCATATTTATTTGTATAAATTCAACTGCTTTATGTTTATTTTGGAATTCTAAAGACCAGTGCTTAATAATTCCTCATCACCTCAACAACAGTGGGCTTTGCATTAGCAAATGTGGCAGTGTTTATGAGAATTTTCTAGGGAATATTGTTAGAATGTTCTTACCTTTGAACAAAGAGAAATACACATTCCACTAAATATGTTTTGGTTTAACATATACTTTTTAGCACATGATCTACTGCTGGTAAGACCTACCACAATGTATGTTTTAAATTTCTTGTATTTTCCATGTAGAATCTTTCTAAGCAAGAGAAAGTACTTTAACCACTGTAATTAAATATGTAAGTTTTTCTTCTTGGTATTTAGTAATAAATAAATGAGTGGCATCTTTTTAACTTAGTAGCAAGTAAACCTCCACATCTGATATGAAAATACTGGAAGAGACACACTTGGGATTGGTAGACTATGGTGCATAGAAATGGGAAGGGGATTATAGGAGGAGTGAAATGAGGCTTCTGTGATTGACATAACTCTGAAAATACCCTGATATCAAAGCTTGTTCCTCTAACATCTCCCAAACGGGAAACCTGTTGAGAAGCCCTAAAGACCCAAGGCTCATTCAGCAGACATTGTTACTACTATCACCTACCATACAGGTCCCATCTACCCTGAGAAGAAAAATGTCCAGGCCAGTAAAGTGTCCTATCTTTGTGTCATGACAGGAAAGAGTAAGGGAGTGTTAAGATAAAGAACACGTGGGCTCCACCCTTGGTTTTTTGGTTTTTGTTTCCCCACTGCATTCAATAGAGTCCCTTTTTCTTCGCTAAGAACTTGTTACAGAGATATTAGAGTGCCCATTTAGATCTGGCCTCAGGTGGCTTGAGAAGCAGTATAACAAACTCTGCAAATTGTTTTTCCTCTTATAAAATTATCTAGCTCATACTTTTTCAAAACCTGGAGCTGGAGATCTCATGAAAATATAGATTTTGACTAAGTGGGTCTGGTGGATCCAAGACTAAATTTCTAACAAGGTCCCAGATGATGATTTTGGTACTGGTTCAAATACCCACACTTTGAGTAACAAGACAATGGCCACTTCAGCATGTCTTTATACCTGTTAAGGGTCAAGGGGGCTGGGACTTTGATGTGGCATGAATTCACTTCCAATTTATAGCTTACTCTATGGTCAGCTCAGGACAGGATGCTGAAATAAGCAAGCCTGAGTTTACCTCTTTTAGTCTATCTTAGTTGTCACATTAGTGCTTCAGAGACTTCCTATTCACCAGCTACTCAATGCCCCCTCTGTGATATTCACATTGGATGGTAGTTCAGGAATAAATATTATCTCTTTTACTCTCCTCTTCTCCTTTGCTCCAGTGTAGAATGAGAGGGCAAAACTATGATCATATCAGACAAAGCAATCTTTGTGACCCAAAAGATATATTGTATCTGTAAATGCCCCTAGGTATGAAAATATACATATATGAGGGGGGACTACCCCCAAAACCAGAATTATCCTTTGGCTGATGGGCCCTTATAGTGCAGTCAGAATTTCTTCCTCTGGATCAAAAGGTCAACCAAAGTTTTTATCTGGAAGTTTTGAGAAGGCAGCATCACAATTTGTAGAAGAAACACCTAAGTTGTGACAAACAGGTGACTGGTTCTTCCACCATGACAACACACCTACCCACACTGCCCTGAGTGTTCACTGCATGACCTCATGTTCCAACCTCCCTATTCACCCAGTCTTACCCAAAGCTACTTTTTCTGTGTGTCCCTGGATGAAAAAAGTCCTCAAAGGGAAACGTTGCTGATTTGGAAGAGGTGAAACCAAAAACGGCAGAAGCACTAAAAGGCATCAAAGTTGACTAGTTCAGAATCTCTTTTTAGCAGTGAACAAAAAATCTTGCTAGGTGTATTGCATCAAACGCAAGTGACTGAAGTTTAAACATTTAAGAATAAATACACAATTTTTTATAAATAAATTATGTTTTTGAGAGATCCCACCTCATATTCTTAACACTTTAAAGAGAAAAATCCTATACTATAAAGGAATGAGTATCTTTGTAATACTTCACAATAGCACTCTGTTTGGCACAAAGATTGTACTTAAAACATTTTTCTCGGTGAAACCATGGAGATTTTTGGTATTAGGAAAAAAATGGCAATAGTAAAACAATTTCTTAACATAGTAAGCTGGTTAAGGTTGAACTTATGATTGCCTCTTAAGTACCAACTGGCATAGAGATATTGATAACAGCAGTAGTTTGAGTAACTATCTATAATTTGGAGCTCTGTTTCCATAAGGAAGAGGAGAGAATGCTCCATTGGGGTTTCCATTATGAGGATTTTATTCTTGATGGGGAGCACATAAAGTATTCCAATGGGTGAAAAATGCATTGATTCACCCAGACCCAGAAACTGTGTTGGAGCCCACTTGAGTGGGCAACTGAGGGTGACAGTCCCAGGAAAGATATCTCATTCTTCATAGGTCACCCAACATTTGCAAATCAAACAAAGCAAGAAGAAAAGACAGTTGACCAAGTGAAAGAACACAGTACTTGTCCTGATCTGCCAGCCCTATGGGAAAGAGCTCCATCTTCAAAAGGCTGGGTAGAGCCTTTCTCTAAACCAGCAAAATCTCCCAAACCCACTAACAGTTTGAATTTTTTCCTCAGTGACCCCAGTAGCTATCACTCTCTCTCCTCTTTTCTCACTGATTTTTTTTCTCATACAGTAAAAGAAGCAAAGAAACAATATCTATCTCCTCATTATAGTAAATGAGGCTGTTGCTTATTACACAATATGTCCTTACCACATTCTGTGTTCAGAATGGCACAGCACAGAATACTACTAAGAAAAAACAGAACCAGAATCTGCATTTTGTTTATTGTTGTTTTGGTTTTTAAATGACTCTTAGTGAAGACATTGACACTTAGATATTGACTGAAAAATTTTAATGTATCTTTCCCAGACAAGTTGGCAAATTTTAAAAATTCACATACAAAATGTGTATGTGTTCCTAACAGTTATGTACCACTTTAAAATATATAAAGCACCTTCATACACAATTCTCAAAGTTCATTTCCCCATCATATTCATCTGGTGATGAGTATTTTTTTTTATTCCCCATTTTGTGCATGAGGAAATGAGGACTCAGAGAGATTTAGAAACCCAAGGTCATATACATCCAAAAAGGAGTAACTTCAGACTACAAATGCCATGCTCTTTTCTTATGTACCTTATTTATATCCTGTGCAATGGTTTAGTCTCCTGAGCTGTAAAAGAAGCCTGTTTAAATGTGGCTAAATAAAAAAAGGATCAAAATTTCCTGAGTGATGTGGTTTAAGCCATCTGAAGACACTGTGCTCCAATCACTGTCTTTCATGTTTTGCCTGAACCCTGCCTGCCACCTGAATAAAAAATGATTACAGCAGATTGCCACTAAAGAGAATGCTGCTTTCCATCCAGGCAGCAGGGCATGATAAAAGAGATCTTAAGGATTCTGGCAAATTAGAGCTGCAAGTCTGCTTTTTTTTTTTTTTTTAAATTTTGTGCACTGATACAAATCACAGGGACCTGTCAGGGAGCATTCAGAGGTACTGGGCTATTCAACTTCAGAGATAAGCGAAAGGTAAAAGCAGCTCACTGCACATCATAATTAAAGAGCGAGTTGTCTTCAGCAATTTCAACTCCAGTGAGGCTTTCAGTAAATTTTTTTTTTTTTAATGTGGAATAACAGAGAAGGAAAAAGAGAGAACCTAAACAACCCCCTGAAATTTTGTAATGAAAAAAATTCTTGCAGGTCACTTTGCTGGTAATTAAAGGATTTGGGTCTAGAGCTTGTTCTTCCACTATAGCAGTCTGGCAAGTCACAAAATCCTTCTCAAGCCTCAATTCCCTTACCCAAAAGAAGAAAAGAATGAATTGGCTGATCTCTGAATCCTAACACTAACATTCTGGGCGTTCATGAAATTTCTCACTTCTACAAGACTATCCATGCACAGAAGACTTTCAAATTTAAATGGCCATTTTTATTCCATTTTTCTTAGACAGGCAGTACCTTGAAATGACTGACAGATGCCTGTGTTACAGATCAAATCAGTTCAGTGAAGCTACTCCACATAAAGAAATAAAATGAATTCAGTGGTTAACAGGACAATTGTGTCTTATCTTGCCTCTTCCACCTTTTCTGTGTTGGTTCAAGGTTGACATCCCCATGGTATTTTTAAGGGACTCCTTTTGGTATCCCTTGCTTTTATGTATGATGAAAGTAGACATCTTACTTCAACATCTACACTATAATCATTTACGAGCCCTGATACCTCACTCTGGTGGCCCCAGATTGAGAGCCACTGCATTTCGTAAGAGATATTTAAGCTACAACAACTCGTTGCAGAGTTCATGAAGTGTGAAGTCTTCCCTGACTTCATCAAGTTATGACAGTCCCTTCGAGGGCCTTCACACATATTACTGTCATTTAATACTGAATATGACCTTGTAGCTACACAAGCTATTCATGTCTACAAAATATCCTACCACCATCATAGTAGGTTATAAGAACCTCTGGCCAGAGATGGGATTTTTCTCACAAATATTATATTTGAAATATACAATAAAAGTAAGAAAATAGTATAACCAACCATGATTCATCTTCTGTCCTAATCTAAAATAAATTTTGCCACTTTCACTGCACAACTTCCTCAAATTTTGTAAAGAAAAAAATTATTACCAAAATAATTAAAGCCCCATACCACATTCCTATCGGCTACCTTCCCTCTTTGAAGGTCGCCACATGGCAGAAATTGGGGTATTTTTTTAATTCATGTTTTCGTACCTTACTATATGCACATATATACTTGTAAACAGTATTATATTGCGATTCAAAATTTGCCTACATGCTATCACATTGCAATTGTATTTGTTCACGCAAAATTACATTGTTGAGCCATATTTGCACCAGTATAGGCAGGTCTAGCTTGTTCATTTGAACTGCTGGTACAATATTTTATCATGGAAATGCAATGTAATGTATTCATCTCTGTTTCTGTGTAGATGATCAAATTTAGATTTATTTATTTGGATTTAGATTATTTTCACTTTTTTCTTTTAAAAACTGTTGCCCCTTGTTCACATAAACTACAGCTTTTTGGTGGTGTATGCTATCAAATTAGAACATTAGGTTTTAAGCTTATAATTGTACTTGAACCTGTCTCTACTCTGTGTTCAGCAGCCTCACATTCCATATGTAGCGTGAAATCACCCAGGATGAGAATAGTGGCGCTATAAATTTCAGTAAATGCTACAAGTCAGAACTTTATAGTTTTTTAGAGAGCAAGTTTCTAAACATCTACCTGCATAACAATGATTATATCAGTAAGATTCTAATTTCCTTAAATCCTAGGTGACATTGATTGTCACTCACACACACACACACACACACACACACACACACACACACACTTTTTTATCCAAACTGATGAATGTGAAATGCTAGCTAATTTTTATTTTAATTTCTCTTTTTCTGGCCATTAGTAGCATCAAGTATTTTCTCCTATGCTTATTAGTTAAATGGCTTTTATATGTTTAACTTTCCCATTTTCATTTTTGTCTGTTCTTCAATGCTTCTGGCTTTTTCTCACTTATTTGTTGGTGTTCTTTATATAGTCTCAATACTAACTCGTTCTTCATTATATGCATCATCAATATATTCTCTCATTATTTGATTATATAAATTTGCTTTTCATCTCTTTAAGGTGCTTGTTTTAATGTAAATGTTAGTGTTATCTAAATATAATGTAATCTAATTTTGAATTGCAATGTAGACAAATTTGTAAATCTTTTAAAATAATTTGGGGTTGTTTGTTATTTAAGCTTCTTTTTTGTTTCTGGATATTTTAATTTATACTTATTTTATAATGAGTCTTGATATCAGGAAAAATTAGATCCACAAAGTTGCTTTATTTTCTGAATTATCTTGGCTAGCCATGATACTCTTCTGCATTAATTTTAGGACTGCTTTCAAAATTCCCGAAAAATCATAATTTTGATTAATGGTTATAGAGATACATTTTTATTACATTGTATTTTTCAACTGCTAACAAAATGATATCTCAATTTTTTTTACTTATTTACATTTTTCTCATAAAGGTCTTATACATCTATTTTAGGCATCTCAGAAAGTTTGTTGCTACAATAAATGAGTGGGTATTTTATTACATAGTTTTTGTATTGTTAAACTATTATTGTATTCCTGGTTTAAACTCAATTTTTTAAAATAAATTTTAAACATTCATTGTTGCATTCAGTTTGCTAGTATTTGATTTAGCATGTTTGTAACCTTTTTTTATAAGTGAGATTGGCTTATAATTTTAATTCTTTTATTTTCTTGGTATGCCACTCCTATTGTCTTAAGTTAAAAAAATTTCTCAGCATTTAAGGTTCTCTGGAACAGTTTGTATGTGCCATTGGTTATTTGTTTCCTGAAAGTTCAGTATAACTCAAGTATAATACAGAGGTGGTCCTGGCTCTGAAAAAAGCGCATAGGTCTACATGGATTTTCTATTTCTTAATCAGATGGTTGTGGTGATTTATACTTTTCTAGAATGCTTTCAGATGTTTTTGAATGAAATGTTTTGTAATATTGTCATTATTGAAAATGTCTTTTTAGAATATATTTTATTTATAATGTTATTTATTTGTACCTTTACATATTTTTTCTTCATAGATCTCATAAAGCTTTTTGTGGCATTTTTAGGGAATCAGCTTTTGGTTTTGTAGATTTGTCTGGTGTTCTATCAATTTCTAATCTTCATTATTTACTTTCAGCAATTTTGATGGTGGTGAGAATCTGTTGCTTTTTAACTAATTTATTGAGTGCAATGTTTAATTCATTTATTGTTAATCTTTTTTTCAATGTATACATTTTTCCCCTAAGCACTGGTTTAACCTCATCTCCTAAATGTTATTATATGATATCTTAATTGTCTTTCAGATTTTTATCATTTCCACTATGAATTCTTAAGTAACATGTTTATATAAATTATTCAAAAACATATTTTAGAGTTTTTATTGTGACTATATATTATGAAACTAGTTTTTAATTTAAAATAATTATAATGGGAAAATGTAGAGAAAATAGTAACATTAACCATTTTCAACAATTATGAAGTTATAGACAATCTTGTTTCAAGTATATATTTACTTAATTTTCATTCTTATCCACTTGATCCTTTTATACCAAATATGAGCCATTAGAATATTTCACTTATAACTCGTTAAGTATATTTCTCTAAAAAGTTGTTTTAAAATTTTATGAGGAAAAGAGACTAATGAAGTTTTGATTAACATTGCATTGGTTTATAAATTTTCTTGTCCACAATTAAAATCTTAATTTTTACCAAGGTGTATATTTAAGATAAATTTCAAATAACATTATTACCTAAATAATTTCATAAATACTTTAATAGTATAAAATATGTAATCATATTTAAAGTTTTTTGTTTGTCTCATAAATACTTATTTTTTACAGTCTATTTATGTAATCTGAATTCAAATAATATGTGTATATTTTTTTTAACCCGTTTAACTTCTGTTTATCAGTAGTTTTTTCTTCCTATTTTTTTCTGAATTTATTTATTGAAGAAACTGGGATTTTGTACTACAGTTTCCCACAATCTGGATTTTTCTGAATGCTTCACTGTGGTTTTTGTTACTGTATTCCCATTTTCTAAATATCTGTAAATTAATAGTTAGATCCAGAGGTTTAATCAATTTCAAATTTTTCTGATAAAATGTCATAGGTTGTAAAAGATAACAAAAGAAACATCATACCCACTCACACATATAAATTCAGCAACTCAGATAAAATTGATAAGTTCATGGAAAAACAACAAGCTACCAAATGTCATCCAAGATAAAACAGATATGTTGAATAGTCCCGCAGTTAAAAACATCCAAAAAAGAAAGAAAACATCAGTTTTATATTTATAAAATAAATAACCCAAATTACACAATATATTCTGGGGAAAATAACAGGAAGGAACAATTTCCAGCTTATTTTATGAAGCTAGCATTACCCCAAATCCAAATCCAAGCAAAGAAAATACAAGAAAACTACAGACTAATATTTCTTATGAACATAAACACAAAAATCCCCCAAAAGTATTAGTAAATCAAATATAACAACAACAATAAACAACCATGAGCACATATTGTTTATCCTGAAGTGCAAGTCTGATTCAGGTCATCGTGAGTTTTTTTTTTTTTTTAAGTAAACAATGTAGTCACAATTTTAACAAACTAAAGGATAAAAACCACATGACCATATTAATCAAAGCATAAAATGAATTTGATGAAACTCAGTATTCATTCATAATAAAAACGCTAAGCAGATTAAAAGTAGACTACATCTTCCTAAAACTGATAAACAGTTTTTCTCAACAACAACAACTACAAAAACTGTGGCAAACATCATATTCCCCTAAGATCAGGAACAGTACAAGGATGGCCACTCTCACTATTAACATTTAACATCATACTAAAAGTCTTAGCCAGTGCAGTAAAGCAACAAAAAACAGTAAAAGGAGATATATTAATAGAATAAAATGAAAAAAATTGTCACTATTTACAGTTGAAATGATTGTTTATGTAGAAAATCCCCAGTAAGTCTACAATAAAAAGGAAAAAAAAACCGCCTAGAATTAATTAGTTTAGAAAGTTTAGAAAATACAAGGTCAACACAAAAAAATAAATCATATTTCTATATACTATCATGGTCAATAGGAAAACAAAATTTTAAAAAGCAATAGCTTTTATAATAATTACAAAAATTGACATACTTAGGTATAAATGTAACAAAACGTATAGGATATGCATGCTGAATACTATAAAATACTAACAAAGGAAATAAAAAACAACTTAAATAAATGAAGAGACATAAAATGTTCATGGATTATAAGATTTGACAGTAACAAAACATGTATAGGATATGCATGCTGAATACTATAAAATACTAACAAAGGAAATAAAAAACAACTTAAATAAATGAAGAGACATGAAATGTTCATGGATTATAAGATTTGACAGTACAGATGTCCATTCTCCCAACATTTGTTTATATATTTACTCCAACTTTAATTAAAATCCCCTCAGAATATTATGTAGACCTATTGTGTGATGCTAAGATTTATATTCAAAGGCAAAAGATCTAGGACAGTTAAGCAAATTTTAAAAGAAGAATAAAATTGGGAGAATTATGCTAACTGATTAGGTTATTATGAAGCTACAGTAATCAAGATTGTAAAGTATTGGAAAGTAACAAACTAATCAGTGAAACAGCATAGAGTCCAGAAATAGACCCAAACAAATAGGACCAATTGATTTTTGACAAAAAAGTACAAAAAGAATTTAATGCAGCAAAATAATATTTTCAACAAATGGTGTTAAAATTTGTAAATTTATATACCAAAACAAAGCAGAACAAAAACTTTGATACAAATCTCACAACCTTTACAAAAATTTACTTCAAAATAGATCTAAATGTAACATATATAGCTATGCAATTTTTAGAAGAAAATAGCAACAATAAAATTGTGACCTAGTGTTAGACATAGTACTTAGCTATGGCACCAAAAGTACAATCAATGAATGAAAGAAAAAAATGATAAATTAAAATTTGTTAGCATTTTTAATTGCTCTGAAAAAGACATTGACAAAATAAGAAAAAGACAGATTACAGAACTGAGAGTGTAGATTGTCAAGGCACATACTCAACAAGAGATTATTTTTCAAAATATGTAAAAACCTCAATAAACTTGACATAAAGAAAACAAAAATCTAACTGAAAAATGGGCAAAAGATTTGAATAGACATTTCACCAGAGAATATATAATGAATTGTAATTAATGACATGAAAAGTTGTTTATCACCATTATCCTGCAAAAAAATGAAAATTAAAACCACAGTGACAAACATGACTGTTAGAATAACTAAAATAATTACTTTTAAAAATACTGCAAAGAGCACGAACTGATGACAACACAGAATCGTTAAGACTCTCATGTATTGCTGATATAAATGAAAACTGGTAGAGTGACTTTGGAAAAGAGTTTGATAGTTTCTTTTAAAGTTAACACATACAGTTACCACACACCCAAACAATCCCACTTATAACTATTTAGTGTAGAGAAAGGTCTACCAATGTTTATCAAAGTTGTATGCATAATCAACCCCAAATTAGAAATGATTCAATGTCTTTCAGTGGATCAATGGATAAGCAAGTTGTAGCACATCCATCATATATGAATCATTCCATCCACATGATATTCTGAAGGTATGAACAGATCAGTGGTCACATAAGAATAGAGATGGAGGAGGGTCGTGTGGCTACAAATAGCACAATAAATGTTTTGGTGGGGGCAGGACGGCTTATGAGACCCTTCTATTTCCTACTTTTGGTGATAGTTAACAAATACGTACATGGGTTGGAATTGTCACACAGAATCTAAGACCACGGACAAACTTTCTTGATTTTTCTTGGGCTTTTAGGCTGAGCAGAAAACCTTCAGGATTTGGCTTTATGCAGGAGTGTTGGTCCACCCTGGCAGGGTTGCAATCCCCGTGTCATATTCCAGATGGGGTTTGAAGCCCCATCCCCAGCCTCAGGCATGAAAACCTAGATCTGTGGCTAACAGCCATAGCATCAAGTTTTGCACTTACTTACAGGAATATATGTCCATTTCTGGAAATTAGAGTTTTTCTTTCTATTTTAAAATTTCTATTTTATGTATGCTTGCCATAGGTTTGTACATTTCAACACATATATTTCATACAGCATTAATTTGTATTTACGTTTATGCAGAGATCCATTTTACTCAACCCACCATGCTGGTAGAACAATAATTCTTACACTTCTGTGTGCCTAGTGAAACAACGATTTGTACATAGTAGACCTCAATAAATTTGAGTTGATTTATTTGTTGGTTTTATTAATGTTTAGTAGGCTATAAAATAATCAAGTGTCCCCTAGGGTGTAGTCAAACTAGAGAGAGTTTAAGTGTGTAGTCTGGATGTGAGCTGTATACCCATGAAAGGGCATGGATCATCAGTGGAGAGCTCACTATTAAGTGCAATATACATGAGGCTTCAGCAATGGGCCACATTCAGATCACCTGCTCTTAATATACAAGTTCAATCAATCAATTTACAAATATATGTTAAGGACCTACAATAGACAATGTACTGTGCTATTCTCAAGGAATTTTCCAATAGTAATGTCTTGCTTAACCTAAAATTGATTTTGCCTAAACAAGTTACAAAGAGAAGGGGTTCCAGAAAGTGTGTGCAGTTAGACACTTGGCCACGAACTTCTTGATTAGTCCTGAATGGATCCTTCTCCTGAGAAAGAGATGATAAGATTATAAGGCTGTTGTGATATTCCTCCCTATTTGCAAGTTTCTTCAAATGTGTTGGTGACGATTGCTGTACTGAGAAGAAGAACTGAAGGAGAACAGAGGTGATGGATAATATTTCACCTTGGTATGGGACTTCATTATTTTACAAAGTTCAGTTGTATCTATCACTTTGTTGATGCTCACCACCACCCAAAAAAAGAAAAGCAGCTAAATACTATCCCTATTTAATAAATGAGAATGCAGATAATATAGAGGTTAAAGAATTTACCCTCTGTCACCATAGAGCTAGTAAATGATGAAGCAAAAACAATATATAAATCTTATGTAAGTTTATCTGGCATACTGGCTACTGCATTGTATGTTTCAACTTGAACCACCTTCAGAAAAATCTATGCTTTGTGACCTTTACATTTTTTTAAGTGTGAAAAGGTAGAGACCCAAAATATCAAAGGTTATTTACATAATTACAATACTCACTCTTGTAATTATCTTATTTCATCCTTATTGTTAGTAATCTGCCATCACATCATGAATATAGAAATTTGGGCTGTAAAAACAGTGCTAATTAAATAATTTTCCTCCATTAAATGTGAATTAAATCTGATTTACTACCTTCCAATGGCTATTTTCCAGCCATCAGAGGTTCATTTTAACTACTTCATGGGACACACATTCTTGTGTTTATTATTTGTAAAGGCATAATTCAGGGAAAATGACTATGCGGAAAAAATCACAAAAAATATAAAGAAAATAGAACATATGTCGCACTTAGTCAACATTTTCTAATTTGAAGGAATAGGAAAATATTTCACTATTAATATTCTTTGATTTAACATGTCAGAAGTTCAAAATATCCACCTCCCAACATACCCTGTATTCATATAGTTTTCTTCAGTGCCATTTGAAGCCTACTTCATTTATTAATATTTTCCTTTTATCATTTATTAAACAGATTTTATAATTAATGCCTAGAAAATGCCAGAAGATCTTTCTGAGAGATAGAGAAAAGTGCTATTATTTCTTCACTGAAATAACATTACAGGGTAGCACCCTTGAAAGTGCCAGGATTTCAGCACTTAGGGCAAAATTACTATAACCTAGCATTAACTCTGGCTGGGAAGATTCATCTATTTATTATGACATATTAAACACCACATGGATAGGGTCTGGGCCTGCACAAAGAAATATCTCAATGAAAATAAAGTACTGTTTTTATGTGAGGTATTATATCCCCCAATCAAGTTGAGCAATCCTAAAAATAGAGTCATTCAACATACACTAAAAATAGTAATGAATCTAACCTTCAATCAGCTTCATAAATCACCTGACATTATTTCGTTTTTCTTGAGGCAAATCCAATAACCAGGCATCACCACAGTGATCAGCATCTCTGGGAATTTCTGAAGAGCTTACGGTCTTTTCATGTCCAGCTTTCCCATATGTATATATTTTTAGAAAACAGCATTTAACTCAAAGAGGATCATTTCATATAAGATGAAGGAGGAGAACGGATGTAATTTATTATTATTATTATTTTAACATCTAGACTGCTATCTGGAAACTGTAAGTTATATAGGCAGAATCATTTCTTATCTCTGTTTGTGATAACTTAAATTCACTGGGTACCAAGTCGGGTTCTTATCCCGAGTCCATGATATTTCTTGTCTTTTAAATTTTCCCGCTCTACCCAACACATAATGCATTCAACTGATTTAACTTAACTTCTGAGAAATCAGTGAGGACTATAGCCAAATAAAAGGCACATAGAGTGAAGAAAGTATAGTGTAACATATCTGCACATTCTCCAACTTGATTCAACCAGTCTCCAGATGAGCTACAAGGAACCCGAGACTCACTTATACAAGTGATATGCCTCGTCTGCAGTTCCACCTCTCCCAAGACAAAGATATATAACCTAAGCCTTAAACAACCCAGTGACCCTTCTGTCATACTCATTTCAGCATCATCCATTGGGCAACCAATAAACAAAATTTGACCATACTAGAACAAACTGCAATTAAACATAGTATTATGTACCCTGGGAAGTAAAACAACATATAAGAGTATTTCAAACACATACCAGTGACAACAAATAATACAAGAAAAAAAAATACTGGTTCAGTAAGAAGCTCTGTAGGGTTAAATGGAATTAATTGCCAAGGAAAGAATATAGACAATGCTAGAAGATGTTTTTGGGCAACTCTAATACTGTATAAAGGAACAAAAGAAAGAATTTTAATAACTATGTACTGGGGAGAAGCACTGTAGAAATCCAATTTCTCATATCTCTTTTTACTAATAACCCACGATATTATCTCTACTAAGTTAAGGGATCTTGTAGAAACTGTCTTATTTCTGTGGCTCTCAATCCCTGTATCTAGGAGATCTGATGATCTTAATTTGTCTTCCTAAAACAAATGGTTTCTGATATACCCTAAGAAGAAATTGATCAACATGAGCATCATAGACATTCTCTGGTCTGGGGCTGGTCCACACTAAACTCTGTTCAGACAGAATGTGGATAGTAACCTTTCAGGAAATCTGATGACTTGGCGTTAAATTTTAGATGAAAGACATCATCTCGAAATGGACAGAAGTAGAGTGGACAGAAATATTACTTTCCTTTGACTTAACAATGCAAGAACAGCAGCAAGAAAATCTGAGATGGAGTCTGGACACAGTGGCTCATGCCTGTAATCCTAGCACTTTGGGAGGTAAAGGTGGGGGGATATCTAGAGGCCAGAAGTTCAAGACCAGATTGGGCAGCATAGCGAGACCCCATCTCTACTAGAATATAATTGTAAAAATAGCCAAATGTGGTGGCACATGCCTGTAGTTCTAGATACTCGGAAGGCTGAGGCAGGAGAATCACTTAAGCCAAAGAGTTTAAGCCTGCAGTAAGCCTGAGTGACAGAGCAAGACACAGTCTATTGTAACAACACCACTCTAAGATGCAGCAGGCTACATATGATTTATAACACTATTAGCCTTGATATAGGACCATTTTAAAATAAGGTAAGAACACAGTGCTTTAGAAGAGAAAATACAATATTATTTTAACATTTTAGAATAGAAAGTTCTCATCTACCACCCACCTTTTGTTCTTTTTATATGAAAAAATCATCTTTTGTTTCTTTGTACTCTTTTTTTCAACACTCTTCCCACACATGCATTCAAATTGCTCCCTTTCCAACAGGACTGTTTGGAACCACCTTGAATGTCAGATCAAGAAGATGGTTTTGAAATAAAGAACATATCCTCCAAATAATATCTTCAACGGGAAGGTTGAATCAGGTATATGCACTAAAGCATCTTTCATTCTAAAAACAAAGAAATGGAAATTAGCCTTCTTCATGTC
Source organism: Tarsius wallacei (assembly GCA_963574415.1). NCBI lineage: Eukaryota > Metazoa > Chordata > Mammalia > Primates > Tarsiidae > Tarsius > Tarsius wallacei. Next base: position 19,042 of record CAUYQG010154983.1, read on the forward strand.
TCCCTTACGATAAATTTTTTGAACAAAATGCTTTTCAACAAGACTTATTAAATGGAAACTGTTATATGTAATAAGATGAAAGTCAAAGGACAAAGTCTAGAAAATTAAAGGAATAAAATTTTCCCTTTTATTTTTAATGGAGAGAATTTTAAATAAGTCCTTCTTTTTGCTTTTCAAAATGTCATCACGGAAGATAGTCCATGGATTCAAACATTGTTTCTTTTAAATTGTGTTACATTTCCAGTTCCAAAGAACACAATCTTGGCAAATCATATATGTTTTGGATTTGCTACTAAAAAGAAAAAAAAATGGAAAAGAAGATAAAATCACACCCACAAAGCATAAAAACCTATGGTTTCTCTGCTGCTTTCACTCATTTTAATTAGAATCCCTCGTGTTTAAAAACTGCATTTCAGTTTAAATGAGAGCTGCTAAAATCTTAGAGGGACATTAAAAAATGTCAAAAGTGCTAAAGCCAAGAAATGACCCTGACTGAATATCAGGTCACCCAAGCTCCATTTAATTATCACGTGGAAAATAACTGGCCTGGTTGGGGTTTTGCTTGTTTGTTTGTTTGCAGAACTCTTTGAATTACCTGATAGGGATGCTATTTCGAAGAGCCTCTGGTCAGGGTAATTTGGGACAAGGATAACGGATGTGTTTTGTTCAAGCATACTTTGTTCACAAAAGCATAAGAAATAGGCCAAAGAAATTAATACATCTTAGATGAAAATGTCTAGGACTTAATTTAAATAAAGCTCAAATGATTAATTAATTAAATCATTAAATAGAGCTCATTTGATCTATTTTGCATGATAACATGCTTTGGAAATAGTTGTTAGAAAATAATGTAAATGATGTTTAACCCAAGGGTGAGATAGAATGAGGGTAATTAATGGGTAGAAGTAATAAACCAGCATTAATTGAGTGCTTATAATAAGCCAGGCACTCTTCTGTATCCTTTGCAAGCATCATCTTGCTTAATCCAAGCAACAATAATATTCTGCAAGTATTATTATTATCATTTTTTGTATGCGGAAAGCAAAGCAAAAAGAAGTTAAAGAACTTGCTCAAGGTCACATTTTGGTCATTAGTGGAGTCTGGATTCACATTGGGGCAATCTGGTTCTAGAGACCATGTTCTTAGTCACTGCACTAAGCCAAGAAATGTGGCAGAATTAAATCCATGTAGACTAGTTGGTTGATACATATAGACTTTATTTTATTTTATTTTTGATTCAGAGAGTACAAGTGCGTGTTTGTTACATGGGTATTTTTGTACAGGTAGATATTGAACTTCTAGTGTAACCATTACCAAAACAGGAACATTGTACCTGACAGATAATTTTCAATCCTTGCTCCCTGCCCCTTGAATATGCCCCTTTGGAAGTTTCTAGTGTCTATCATTTCCATCTTTATAACCACACATGTCCATTGTTTAGCTCCCACTTATAAGTGACAGCATGCAATATTTGGTTTTCTGTTTCTGAATTACTGCACTTAGAATAATGGCCTCCAGGTCCATCCATGCTACTGCAAAGGGCATAATTTTATTCTTTTTTTATAATTACATAGTATTCCATAGTGTATACGCACCATATTTTTTTATCCGGTCACTTTGATGGGCACTTAGGTTGATTCCATGACTTTGCTATTGTGAATAGTACTATGATAAGCATACAAGAGTAGGTGTCTTTTTTATATAATGATTTTTTTTTCTTTTGAGTATACAACCCATAGTGGGATTGCTGGGTCAAACGGTAGTTCTATTTTTAGTTATTTGAGAAATTTTCATATGATATTCCATAGAGACTGAACTAATTTACATTACCACCAACAGTTCTTCTTTATCTGCATCTACGCCAACATTTGTTGTTTTTTGACTTTTTAATAATAGTCATTTTGACTTGTGTAAGATGATTATATCATTGTGGTATTATTTGGCATTTTTCTCATGATTAGTGATGTTAAGCATTTTTTATGTTTTGTTTTGTTTGGCTGTTTATATTTCTTCTTTTGAGATATTTCTGTTCATGTCCTCTGCCCAATTTTTAATGGCATTGTTTACTTTATTCTTGCTGAGTCGTTTGAGTTTCTTGCAGATTCTGGATATTAGTTTTTGTCAGAAGCATAATTTTTAAATATTTTCTCATTCTGTATGTTGTCTGTTTACTCTGTAATTTATTTTGCTGTGCAGAAGTTTTTAAGTTTAATTAAGTCCCATCTGTCTATTTTTTGTTGTTGTTGTTGCATTTGCTTTTGTTTTTATCATAAACTTTTTGTCTAGGCCAATGTTCAGAAAAATATTTCCTGGGTTTTCTTCTAGAATTTTTGTAAATAATTGCATTGAATCTGTATATTGCTTTGGGTTATATGGTAATTTTAACTATGCTGACTTTTCTGATTGACTAGCATGGTATGTTTTTCCATTTGTTTGTCTCATCTACAATTTCTTTAATCAGTGTTTTTGTAGTTCTTCTTGTAGAAATCATTCACCTTCTTGGTTACATACATTCCTAGTTCTTGTGGTTATTGTAAATAAGATTGAGCTCTTGATTTGGTTCTCATCTTGAATGGTATTGGTATATAGAAATTATACCTATTTTTGTATGTTGATGTTGTTTCTTGAAACTTTACTGAAATTAGTGTTTTTTTTTTTTTAAACAAGTAGAGGAGTATCTCGGAGGAATTTTAGGGTATTTTAGATATATATCCATGTCATCAGTCAACATAAATTATTTGACTTTCTCTTTTCCAATTTGGATGCCTTTTATTTATTTCTCTTGGCTGATTGTTCTGGCTTGAGCTTCCAGTACTATTTTGAATATAAGTGGTGAGAGTGAACATTCTTTTCTCATTCTAGGTCTTAGGAGGAATGTTGTCAACTTTTCCCTATTAAGTGTAATATGTCATTAGTTGTGGGTTTATCATATTTAGCTCTTATTATTTTGAGGTATGTTCCTTTGATGGCTAGTTTGTTGAGGAGTTTTATCATGAAGGGATGTCACATTTTATTAAATGTTTTTTCTGCATCTATTGAGGTAGTCAAATAGTTTTTGTTTTTAGTTATGTTTATGTGATGACTCACTTGTATTGATTTGATAATATTGAACCATCCTTCCACCCCTGAAATAAATTATCTTTTTGCTGCATTGTTAATTCGATCTGCTAATATTCTGTTGAGTTTTGCCTCTATGTTTATCAGGGATATTGGTTTGGTGTTTTGGTTGTTGTTGTTGTTGTGTTCTTGCTTAATTTTGGTATCAGGGTGATATTGGTTTCATAAAATGAGCTAAGGATAGATATTTTCTCATTTTTTTGGAATAGTTTCAGTAAAATTGGTATCAGCTCTTCTTTGTAGGTCTGGTAATATTAAACTGTGACTATATGTGGTCCTGGGCTTTTCCTCTGTTGTGAGTTTTTATTATTATTATTATTATTGACTCAATTTCATTACTTATTCTTGGCCTGTTCAGGAATCTTATTTCTTCCTGGGACAATCTTGAGAGATTGTATGTTTCCAGGAATCTACCCATTTCCTCTAGGTATTCTGTTTTATGCACATAGTTTTGGTCATAATACTCTTTGCTAATCTTTTGTATTTCTGCGCTATCAGTTGTAATGTCACCTTTGTCATTTTCAATTGTACTTATTTGAATCTCTCTTTTCTTTCTTGGTTAATTTAGTTAGTGGTCTCTCAATTTTATTTATCCTTTCAAAAAGTCCTTTTTGTTTCATTGATCCTTTGTATCTTTTTTTGGCTTTAGTCTGATTTTTCTACATTGATCTTTTATTTATTCTTTTCTGTTAACTTTCCACTTAGTTTTTGTTTTTCTAGTTCCATGAGGTGCAAAATTAAGTTGTTGATTTGAGATCTTTATTTTTACAGAATTAGAAAAAAAAAAAACCTATCATTCATATGGCACCAAAAAAGAATGCAAATACCTAAAATAATCTTAAACAAAATGAACAAATGTGGAGGTATCACTTGCTTAACTCCATATTATGCTACTAGGTTATAGTAACTGAAACAGAATTATATGGTACAAAAATAGACAGATCAAGGGAACAAAATAGAAAACCCAGAAATAAAGTCATATACCTACAACCAAGTGATCTTTGACAAAGTCAGCAAAAATAAACAATAGGGAAAGGACACCCTATTTAATAAATGATTCTGGTAAAATTGGTTAGTCATATGGCAGAAGAATGAAACTGAAACTGTCTCTTACTGTATATAAAACTTGACTCAAGATAGATTAAAGATTTAAATGTAAGGCCTAAAATTATAAGATATAATATATAATATTGTCCATTCAGGATTTTATTTGAAGGTGCCTTCCAAGTAGAAGTTTTTAATTCTTCTGGAACAAACTTTTGAATCATGTCCACTCCCAAGGTGGCAAGTAGATGGAAATTACTCATTTGGTTAGGGAGCCTAATCAAATACCTCCTCTTTGGCTCTGCATGGGTTTTCCATTCTTGCCTATTATTGCTGATGCTACAGGTAAGTAAGTACGTGTGAAGTAATAGAATAAAGAATTTTTTTATTTTATTTTATTTTATTTTTTTATTTTTATTTTATTTTATTTTATTTTATGTGGGGGTACAATTCAAGTTTAGGTATACAAATGTTTATTATGCAGGTACCCTTGTTGATGAGGTATGCCCCCGTCCTCCCCTGGCAGTTTTCCACTACTGCCAATCCCTTTCTTAGAGTATTATGATAGTTGTTCAGAAATAAATTGGAAGATAAAACATAGCACTACTTTTGATACAGTGAGAATAAAATTATTTCTAAATAAGTGTTGATTTTTTAATAGAAAATAGAGTTTTGAGTAAATTACATTGTAGAATTTGGGGCTTGGTTGTCAATAAGCAATCTTGCTGCAGTAAATTCTTAAGTCAGGGCAATGTCTTCTTATCACAAGAAAAACACCTGATAAGTGTCTTACAAGATCATGTAAATCTTTTGAATTATATTCAATTGCACTTAATGGAGAGAATTACTTGCTTATGTGGTATGGGGAATTTTGACATATCTAAATTCCCTGGGAACTGTGCTTCTTGGACTCGGTTGTTAAGAAGTGGGGGCAGGGCAGGGGTATCAGAACAGAAAGAGAGATATTTACTTACATTACTTGATCCCCTTTTAACTCTCTCAAGTTTGCAAGGTAAAAAGAATGGGAAGACAACATTTATTGACCTCTTACTTGTTGCTTGGAGTATTATATTCCTTGCCTTAGAAATTAGACAAGAGAAATCATTGCAAATTTGTTATGCACTTTTCATAGCAAACTTGTAAAAACCAACTAGTCTTCATGTAGAGGGATGTCTTGAGAAAGGCTGGTTCCTAAACTTTTTTGAAATCTTAATAGGTAAAACCTAAAATATTTTATTTTAAATATATAGCACTTTATATCCAAGTTAAGGAAGAGATGAAGTTATTTTCTCTTTGAGGCACTCTATCCCTTTGTTTTTTCATGAAAACTGCCTGAGTAGACATTTCAATTATATAAATTTGAAAAAAGATACAACCTTCGGTTCTTGGAAAAACCTAAGACCTTGATGAATCTGCACACAGATGATATAAAACCGAGAGAGGAAATTTAGCAAGGTGGCAGAATAGAACTTCCTGGCACTCAACATAAATTTAATCATGTATCCACACCTGAAAATACTTTCACATGACCTACAGAAATTGGGTGATTGATTGTAGCATGTGAATGTAACACAGAAATAAGAAAAGACACATTGGAAAGAGTAGAAAGGATAGTGTCACATTACTTGTGCCACCCTCCCCAACTTCAGATAGCACAGCATAAAGAGACAATCCTTCACATAGAGGGGGAGAGGAAACTGGACTTCTCCTTAGATCACAATACTGGGCCACCCAGCAAAACTCAGGGCTGGGGAGGTTCCCATGGACCTAGATTTCAGGCCAGTACTTACATACTGAGCCTCCGAGCCTGCCCTAGAACCTGGTAAGATCCCATAGCCTTAGGCTTCAGGATTGCCTGATAGTATGTCGATACCATCAAGCCAACCCCAGAGGCTGCCAGACTTTGGACAGTTCCCAGTGCCAACGTAGCCCCACGGACTGAGACTCTTGGCCCACCACAGGATAAGCTGATCCCGGTAGTCCCAGACTCTAGACAACCCTCAACACCAGGAAGGCCTCCAGAGCCCCAGGCTTTAGGCCCACCCCTTCACCAGGCTGGCTTCCTCAGTCTTAGTCATCACACTTGCACCTGCAATCCAGGCTCCAGACTAGGCCCCATGGACCCAGGATCTACACCAGCTTTAGCACCAGGCCAACTCATACAGTTACAGGACTACCCAGTGTCAGGCCAATTCCTGCAACCCCAGGCTCCAGACCCACCCTGGATTTCAGACTAGCCCAGAGCCGGTCTGTCCACACAGCTCCATACAGTCCCACTCGATCACCAGGCAAGCTCCCACAGTCCTAGGCATCATGCTAGCATTGTAGATCTAGCCTCTAGGCCAGTTCCAAGCCCACAACAGGTTTCAGAACATCCCAGAGCCAGGTCAACCCACAATGTCCCAAGATTCAGGCTTTCCTCTGCAGTTGGCCAGCACCTCTAGCCTCCGGCACCAGAACAGCACCCATAAGCACAAAGTTCAGGCTTGCCAATTCCAGGCTGGTTCCTGAAGTCCCACTTTTCAGTATATCCACTATGACCCTCTTCTCCAGCAAACTCAGGGTCCAGGTGCTAATAGACCCAGCCCTGAACTGAACTGTCCCAGATTCCAGGACTGCTCCTGTATACCCAGGCTCCAGAATGGACTTCATAGGCCCAGGACACAAGCCAGCTATTGTAAACTTAATCTCTATGTCAGTATTTGTACCCTCAGCTCTCAGGCCATCTCTAGCAGACCAAGCACCAAGCCTGCCTTCCTGCTACCCCAGGCACTAGGCCAGCATACCTGAGGACTCCAGCAGCAGGTCTGCCTGTGGAACATGCCAGAATCTCTGAAGGATCTAATTGATGAAAAACTTTTTCAGATAAAGCCAGTATGTAAAGACTGGAATAAATTCCTACTTCTTCCATTGTATGTATATCAATATAAGACAGAGAGAAACATTTAAAAAAAAAACAAAGACCACCTAAAGTACATAATTTCATAGTAGCTGACTTCAAAGAAATGAAGATTTATAAACTGTCAGACAAAAAATTCAAAATAATTATTTTTAAGGAAACTCAACTTTTTTAATGCAGAAAACAGCTCAATAAAATTAGGAGCACAATAAACTATCTAAACAGGATTATTAAAAAAACAAATTCTGGAACTGAATGATACAATGAATGAAATGAAAATACTATTGAAAGCATCAACAACAGAATTGATCAACTGGAAGAATCTGTAAATATAAAAATACTTATTTAAAAACATACAGGAGAAAAAAAGGATTTAAAAAAAGCTATAGGAAGCATGAGGCAGGCTCAAAAGAGCAAATACTCAAGTTATAGGAGTCTAAAAAAAAAAGAAAGACAAATGGGCAGAAAGCTTATTTAAATGAATAATAGAAAGCTTTTCAAGTCTTAGGAAATATATAAATATCTAGGACAGGAAGATCAAATATTTCCTAAAAGAATCAATTTAAACAAGAATACATCAAGACTTATTATAATCAAATTGTCAAAAATAACAGAGAAGATTCTGAAAGAAGCAAGAGAAAAGAAGCAAATAATATATAAAGCAGTTTCAATAAGACCAGCAGCAGATCTTTCAGCAGGAACCATACAAGCCAGAGGAGAATGGAATGGTATTTTCAACATGCTGAAGAAACAAAACAAAACAAAACAAAATACCAGATAAGATTACTGTATGAAGCCAAATTATCCTTCACCAATGAAGAAGAGATAAATACTTTCCCAATCAAACAAGAGTAGAATAATTTTGTCACCACTAGATCTGTCTTATAAGAAATTCTAAAGGGAATTCCTCAAGCTGAAAAGAAAAGAACAAAAAATACTAATTAGTAACAAAAATATAGAAACATATAAAACTCACTGGTAAATAAATAAATATGCAATCAAATTCAGAATACTCCTGCTGGAATTATGGTATGTAAATCACTTCTATCTCTGTTATAAAGGTTAAAAGGCAACATTATTTTTAAAATAACTACTATATTTGTTAACAAATACACAATATTAAAAAAATGAAAACAATGACAACAAACATAAAATGTGTGCATGTTTGTAGAGTAAAAATGTAGTTTTAAAAACGTGATTAAAATTGAGTTGTCACCAGCTTGAAATAGCCTATTGAAAAATGTTTTATGTTAGTTTCAGATTAACCACAAAGCAAAAACCTACAGAGATAAACAAAAGATAAGACATACAGAATAAAAGCATAAGACTAAAGAAGATTACCTAATTTTGAAGAAGACAGCAAGAGAAGAAGGAAGAAGCAAAGGATCTACAAAGCAACCAGAAAACACAAAACAAATGACAAGAGTAATTTCTTACTTATCAATAATTACTTTGAATGCAAATGGATTAAATTATTCCCTCAAAAGATAAAGTGGCTGTATTAATTTTTAAAAACCCAACCATATGCTGCCTAAAGAGAATAATTTCACATTTAAGGGAACACATAGACCAAAAGAGAAGAGATGGAAAAAGTTATCTCATCAAACTGAAAACAAAAGAAAAACAGGAGTAGCTTCACTTACATCAGATGAAATAGACTAACTCAAAAAAAGGTGAAAAGAAACAAAGAAAACCATAATGTAATGATAAAGGTGTCAATTTGTCAAAAATATAATAACTGCAAATATATATATAACCAACATTGAAGCACATAAATATAAAGCAGAAAATTAGTAGATCTGAAGAGAGAAATAAACTATAATTCAGTAACTATAAAATACTTCAAAACCTCACTTTCAGCACTGGACAAATAACCCAGACAGAAAATCTGTAAGAAAATATAGGACTTAAACTACAGTTTAGGCCAAATAGACCTAACAGATGTATATGGAACATTCATTGCAACAGAGTTAGAATACATGTTCTTCTAATGATCACATGGAAAATTCTCCAGAATATATCAGATGTTAGGCCAAAAAACAAGTCTTAACAAGCGTAAGAAGATTAAAAACATATCAAGTATTTTTTTCTGACTACAATATTATGAAACTAGAAATTAATAACAGGAAAATTTTGGAATAGTCACAAATATATGGAAATTAAACAACATGCTTCTGAACAATCAATGAGTTAAAGAAAAAAAGAACTTTTTTGAAAAAAGAAACATCTTGAAACAAACAAAAATAAGCATACAACATAACAAAACTTATGAGAGGAAGCAAAACTATATCTAAGTGGAAAATTTATAACCTTAAGTCCTACATCAAAAAAGAAAAAAAAAAACTCAAACAACTTAATGTTACACCTAAAGGAGCAAGAAACAAAAGAGCAAACTAATCTCAAAGTTAGTATATAAAAGGAAATAGTAAAGATCAGAGCAGAAATGAGAGATCAGAAAAATTATAAAAATAGATCAACAAAGCTGAGTTAGTTTTTTGAAAAGATAAACGAAGTCAGCAACACTTTACCTAAAATCAGAAGTGAAAGAGGAGCCATTACAACTGCCACCACAGAAATGAAAAATGATAATAAGAGACTACTATGAACAATTATACATCATCAAATTATATAACCTAGAAGAATAGATACATCTCAGATTTTCTATTTCTTCATAATTCAGTCTAGATAGGTTGTATGTGTCTAGAATGAAAAGATTAAATTAGTAATTAAGTGGCTCCTATCAACAAAAAGCCCAAGACATGATGACCTCACTGCTGAATTCTGCCAAACATTTAAAAAATTACTAATAGAAATATTTTTTAAACTCTCACAAAAATTTAAGAAAGAAGAAATGCTATGCTTCCAAACTCATTTTATGGAACTAGCATTACCCTGATACCAAAGCCAGACAAGAACAACACAATATAGAAAATTACAGACCAATATTCATGATGAACATAGAGACAAAAATTCTCAAAAAATACTAGCAAACAAAATTCAGCATCACATCAAAAGGATTATTCACCATGATTACATTAGTTTTACTCAGGAATTCAAGACTGGTTCAACATGTACTGATCTATAAATGTGATATACTACATTAAAAAAATAAAGAACACAAACCGTATGGTAATCCAGTAGATGCAGAAAAGACACTTGACAAAATTCAACATCCTTTCATAAAAATATTCTTAACAAATTAGACATACAAGGAATGTTCCTCAACACAATTAAGGTCATATATGACAAACCTATAACTAACATTATACTCAACAGTGAAAAGTTGAAATTTCCTCAGAGATCAGAAACAAGACAAGTATGCTCACTCTCACCACTTTTATTCAATAATAGTACTGAAAATCCCAGCCAGAGCAATTAGACAAGGAAAAGGAATAAAAGACATGCAGATTTTAAAGGAAGAAGTTAAATTGTCTCTGTTCGGATCTAAATTCATGGCAAAAGCAATTTCTGTATAGAAATTCCTCAAGAGAATATATATAAATGTCCAATAAATATAATTTTTAAATGCTCCAAATAAGTTATCGTCGGAAAATTCTGGTTAAAACCATAATGAGATATCATCTTATACCTGTTAGAAAGGCTGTTATCAAAAATGCAGTAGAAAATAAGAGAATGTTGGAGAGAATGTAAAGAAAAGGAAATATTTGTGCACTGCTGGTAAGAGTGTAAATTGGTACAGCCAGTATGGAAAACAGTATGGAGGTTCCAAAAAAAATGAAAATATAACTACCGTATGATCCAGCAATCCTACTACTGAAAGTATACCCAAATAAAATAATATTAGTATCTGGAAAATACATCTGAACTCTCACATTTATTGTAGCATTATTCATAATAAGTTAAAATATGAAATTAACCTTAATGTCTATCATTGGATGAGTGGGTAAAAAATAAAGTGGTATATACACAAAATGAAATCCTATTCAGCCTTTAAAAAGAAGAAAATTGGCAGTAACATGGATGAACCCAAAAGACATTATGTTAAGTGAATCAAGCCAGGCACAGAATGACAAGTACCACATGATCTCACTTACATGTGGAATCTAAAAAGTTGAACCCATAGAAGCAGAGAGTCCAGTGGTGATTACTAGGGATTGGGCATGGGGATAGTGGATTGGGAAGATATTGGTCAGAGGATAAAAATTTTAGTTAGATAGACGAAATAAGTTCAAAAGCTCTATTGTACAATTCGTGACTATAGTTAATGATATTCTTGAAAATTGCTAAGAGAGTGGATTTTAAATGATATTACCACAAAAATTATATGATGTAATACATATGTTGATTAGCTCAATTTAGCTGTTCCATAATGTTTACATGTTTCAAAACATTTTGCACATGAGAAATATATTAATATATGAAATTTTTGTCAATTAAAAAATTAATTTTCCAATCAGAATGGCCATTGTCAATAACTCAAAAAATAACAGATGCTGGAGAGGATGTGGTGAAAAGGGAACACTTCTACACTGTTGGTGGGAGTGTAAACTAGTGCAACTTCTGTGGAAAGCAGTGTGGCGATTCCTAAAATATCGACTTCCCATATGACCCTGCAATCCCCCTACTGGGAATATACCCTGAAGAGCTCAAATCACTCTATAGAAAAGATACCTGCACACGTATGTTTATCGCAGCATTGTTCATAATAGCAAGAACCTGGAACCAACCATGCTGTCCATCAAAAGAGGACTGGATTTTAAAAATATGGTACATATACACGATGGAATACTATGCAGCCATAAAAAAGAACAAAATCATGAATTTCACAGCAACCTGGATGGAACTAGAGTTTATAATACTGAGTGATCTCTCACAGAAACAAAGATCTGAGTATCACATGTTTTCACTCAT
>CAUYQG010154986.1:0-48511 GCA_963574415.1 Tarsius wallacei
GGGTGGGGGTGAGGGGGAGCCTGAGTGAGGGCCAGTCGGGAGTGGACTCACAGGAGGAGGTCCAAGGCTCACCCGGAAGTCAAAGCGGCAGTGGTGGTGGCAGTGGCAGCGGCAGCGATCTTAGCCTCAGCATATCCTGTATGGAGGGGTGGATCACCTCAGGCACAGGCTGCGGCCTTGAAGGTGTCTGGCCGCAGCAGTGACAGCAACGTGTGTCTGGACCGTGCTGGTGAGCCAGACCGAGCTGCTCGTGGCGGCGGCGGCAGGGGCGGGGCGGGGAGGGGGGCGGGCCAAGCCACTCGTGGCGGTGGCGAGCCGCCGTCCTGCTGTGATGATCAGTGGCGGCGGCAGCGGCACCTCTTCTACTGCTGGTCTGCTGTGATGTCTCTGCGGTGTCAGTGGCCAAGTTCCATGTGGGGAGCGGGCTCCCAGGGAGAGAGTCTGAGCCTTTCTGTGTTCTCTTCTGCAGAGGTCTCACAGACCACGCTGCCCAGTCGCCATCTTGGCGGAAGTCTCGATCCCAATCCTCTTTCAATGGGCAGCACAGTTGGTTCCATGTTTGTGCTATTGTGAATAATGGTGCAATAAACATGCGTGTGCAAGTATCTTTTTCATAGAGTGATTTGTGTTCCTCTGGGTATAGTCCCAGTTGGGGGATTTCGCGGTCATATGGAAGGTCAATTTTTAGATCTCTTAGGAATCACCAAACTGTTTCCCACAGAGGTTGTACTAGTTTACACTCCCACCAACAGTGTAGAAGTGTTCCCTTTTCTCTGTATCCTCTCCAGCATCTGTTCTTTTTTGAGTTATTGATGATGGCCCTCCTGTTTGGAGTTAGGTGGTATCTCAGTGTGGTTTTAATTTGCATTTCTTTGATGACTAGTGAGGTTGTGCATTTTTTCATGTGTCCATTGGCTGCCCATATGTTTTCTTTTGAGACGTGTCTATTCATATCTTTTGCCCACTTTGTTTTTTGTTGTTTTTTTTTTTTTTTTCTTGAGTCAGAGTCTCATTCCGTCGCCCAGGCTGGAGTGCAGTGGCACGCTCATGGCCACCCCAGGGTTGACCCCGTTGGGCTCAGGTGATCCCTCCACTTCAGCCTTCCAAGTAGACGGAACTACAGGCACGTGCTAACTCAGTCAGCTAATTTTTTGATTTATTGTAGAGATAAGGTCTTGCCAAGTTGGCCAGTCTCTTCTCGAACCCATGGGCTCAGGCAATCCTCTCACCTCGGCCTCCCAAATTGCTGGGATTACAGGTTTGAGTCACCATGCCCGGCCCTTTTGCCCACTTTGTAATGGGGCTGTGTTTTTTCTTTTTGGCACATTTGGGTTTCTTGTAGATCCAAGATGTTAGGTCTTTATCTGATAATACAGTTGGCAAATATTTTTTCCCAGTCTGTGGGCTGTCTCCCCGCTCTCTCAGTGGTTTCTTTGGCTTTGCAGAAGCGTGTCAGTTTGATGAGGTTCCATTTGTCTATCTTGTCTTTTATGACATGGGCACTTGGGGTTTTGATAGGGAATTGGTTGCCAGTTCCAATTTCCATAAAGGTGTTTTCTGTGTTTTCTCAGGTTCTTATAGTTTGAGGTTTTACGTTTAGGTCTTTGATCCATTTAGAGTTGATTTTTGTGTATCGTGATAGGTAAGGGTCTTGTTTTAATCCTCTGCATGTGGTCAGCCAGTTTTCCCAGCATCATGTACTAAATAGGTTACACCATTATTAAGGAACAGAGCTAGGATATCCAATAGGCTGTCCATCCCCAGAGTCTCTGCTCTCAAGCACGATACCACAGAGCTCACGTAAAATAGAATACAGTAAGAGCTAAGAGTTTTAGACAATGCTCTGAGAACTCAAAGGAAGGAGAAAGTACTTCCTAGTAAGGGATTAGGAAAGACCTCAAGGAAAAGATGGGGAAGACTGACTGACAGATGGTACACACGGGTCCTCCATTCTAGGCAGAAGCCCTAGGGGAGTAAAGATGAGGAGTCTGGAGTGGCTGGTGATGCAGTCGAAGGTATAGTTATATAGACTCTCTAGATGCCACAGGAAGACACTTTTGGATTTTAACCACTCAGCTGTGAAAAGCCTCTAATGTTTTCTCAATGATGTATCATGAGTAGAGACAGTCTTTGGGAAGATCAGAATTTTTAAAAACCTTAGGAATTTTTTTTCCTCAAGACATCATTTTGCTTCCTAGACTAACTATTTTGGATAACAATCAAGAAATCAAAAAATTTTCAATTGGAAGACGTAATAGACTGAAACTAACAAGATGAAATTTAATAGGAAGTATAAAGTTCAGAAACCTCAGTCCGTGTTTAGGATGATTGCTTCCTGGCAATCATCATGTGAAAAAGATAAAGAGATTCTGGCTAACTGCAAGGTCAGTACAAGTCAACAGCATTATATGAATGCCAGCAAAACAAACTGGGTCTCAAGTGGCAAAGAAGTTATATAAGTACATCACACAGAAAGGGGAGATGTTTGTCCTAAACCCCTCAGGACTAGAGTTCAGCCCTGGGCACCACATTTAAGGAAGAATGTTAACAAGACTGACGAGAATAAATGGTCAAAAAGAGACTGTCAAGAAGTCATGCTACGTGGGAAAAGTGTTGAAAGTGCTGAAGAAATCTGGAAGCATGAGCAGGGAAGCATGGGAAGTATGAGCTCTCTCTTTAAATACCTCAAGAACTGTCTTGGGGAAGAACAGTCTGTGTGGCCTTATGATACAAAAATAGAACCAATGGGAGGATAATATAACCAACGAATTAACTCATACTGAATGCCAACTATTAGTTATGGGGAAGGGAAATGTTACAGAGTATCCAGTGGGTACCTACAGGCCAGTCAAGGACCTGGCTGAGTATGGGAGTATAAATACTAAAGGAAGGATAGGGACAACATAGTCTTTAGGAGTCTGGAGATGTCCAAGTAAGGGATGGTGAGACAGTGCTTTAGGAAGGGGGGTGTGGAATTTGAGTTGGGCTTTGACAGATCAGTTTACAAATCCAAAATGGTCACATAACAGCCAAAAAGCCAAACCTCTAGTAAACAGAATTGTAAGCAGATTACAGAGAATCCATTTAAGGCTTAAGTGCATACAGTAATTCTCTGTAATACATTCTTTCTCAAGTTTATGTAGTTCATAAGGCGTAATGTGACTGCTTTCCTTTCTTTACTCACAATGGTACCCCCTACACACACACAGACACTCACACACACACACACACACACACACACACACACATACATACACATACACACACCAATATTTACATATTAGTGGGAAAGAGGAATAAGTACCATCTTCTTCAGGAGAGTAGTTGGAAAAGAAAGTAAAAATAGTTTGAGAACAGAGAATATAAAAGTCCCATTAATACTATAAGAAAAGGACTGGCAGTAGAGGGAAACTGCAAGGGGGGTAGGGAGGTGGGGAGGTAGGATTAGCAGTAGTGGGAATCTGCCTGGGGAAGGGGGGGCACACCTCATCAACAAGAGTACCTGCATAATGAATATTTGTATGCCTAAACCTGGATTTTACCCCAAATATTTAAAATAAAAAAGTTAAAATTAAAAAAAAAAAAAGGAAGTACCATTAGTGAGCAGAAAAGCCTCCCTGGGTTGTTCAAAGTCCTGCAGCTCCTTCTACCATAACCCCAAAGAGTTTTTCTACTACCTCTAGACTGAAAAACACACACAGATAATAACTCTTGTCATTCATTTAGCATTGTGCCCAGGCGCTGGAGTCAAACAAGTTTTGGTTCTCATTCTTGCCCTGACACTAAGCTGTATAAACTTGGACAAGACACTTAACCTTACTGTGCCTCAGTTTCCTTATCTGTACTTCTGCATGGAAGTTTGTGTGAAAATGTATGAAACTGTATTTGCAAAAGGCCTGCACACTGGATACTGAATAAGCAGCAGCACTTATGATATATATCTAGAGGAATGTTTTGTTTATGAATTGGCTACAAAATGAGTGCCTTGCATTATGAGGTAGAGGCCGATTCTCAGTGAACTTAGTTAAGCAAGCAGGAAACAAGAGCTCAGCTCTCAGAGACAGCCAACAGTATATAAGAAAATGTATTTATTTAGTGGTTTCAGAATGTGTTGGTTTATAAAATTTACTCAAATGAAAATGTGGATAGAAGGCCAGGATTTCAGAAGAATAAATGCAGGGCAGCTCTGGTTGAGTCCTTGATGGAGATCCAGAGGCTACTTCAATTCTCCTCCTGCTTCCTCCCCTCAACTGCCCAACCCAAGCCCCAGTGCTTTCCCGAGTCAAGTGAGAACACCAAGTTTTCTATTTCGAAGGTCCTTTCTCTCTCCAGCATTCTATAATTCCACTTCCACCATTACCACAAAAGCCTTCAGATTTTCTAGCCATAGATGCTTTGACCCCTCAGGCAGGTCTGATTCTTTGGAAATGGCACCACTTCTTGAAAAGATTTAAGATGAGTTTGCCTGATATTGATTTCTGCTTTCTTCTATTTCATAGACTAGAAAGAAGTTTTGAAGAAATTGCAATTTCTTGTTGGTAAGGGATATCCATAAACTCATCCAACTTAAAAAGTTACACTTTATGGGTTTTGTTTTTTTTTTAATGAAGAAGCTGCCAGGGATGGATCCAATGATAAATTCTGTAGTAATTTAACAAAACATACTAGAAGATTCATATCCTCTGAATAATTCAGGGTTGACAAAGCATGAAATGAAAGACAATGTGTAATGTGCTATTATTTTCAAAGAATCTTTTGTGGTAAACTCATCTGTAGGCCTCTGTTTTACTTATGCATAATTACTACAAAACCCTTGCCTTGAATATTCACCAGTTACTATAGATGCTCTACCCAAGTGGTAAACTCCTGCCTTCCTTAGGCAGGACTGCCAAGTGTTTACTGTCTCCACATTTCTGTTTCTTTCCAAGTTTATGGAAACACTATTTGGAATGAACAGGTTGTGGAACAGGAAGAAAAAACAAGGCAAAAACATCTTGAGTATCATCTACTTGCCAAAAAAGCTACAGATAGTTTAATACTACTTTAGTACAAAAATAACCTTCTAGCAGTCTTTATAAGAGGAAAAAAAAAAGGATAGTACCCCAAAGAATGATTTTTGTGAAGTACCCAGTTGAACCCTTGGGAAGTCTTAACACATGTGATCTGCAGCTGAGCAGGAAATATTTTTTACATGTCTGGCCCCAATTTTACCACATATAGTCGTAAGAAAAAGAAAAAAGTTTAAATTTTCACATTCATTTCATCAAACACATCTGACAAATAGAGAATTGCTTACCCTAATCTTCACAGCTAACAAAGACAAGACCTGTTTGCTCTGCTTACTTCCCTAAGTTTGTTTGGAAATGAGCTTGTGTAAACCCATCCTTTATTTATCACCAAAGTCACCCAACAATGAATGTCCATCTAATCAGCACTCCTCTCAATCCCCCCCCTTAAATAATCCACAGGCTTCCATATCACTAAGAAACAATTCCCTTTTCTGAAGCACTCCTTCCATCTGTTTAGATAAGTACTAGGTGATTGTTCTCAGGCAGTCTCCTGGTTGTGAGTGATTTTACTGGCAAGGAGCACTATGCCTTCAGAGAGTAGAATGGCTGCTAAACTCTCTGTCTCCCAACACGGTGGGGAGTTGCTGCTCCATGACTTTACTATAATAATACTGTACATCTTGGCTGAACTGTTTTCACCTTCTACTTTTAGAAAAATTCCACGTAGGGTCTGTGTTTACATCAGCAAGACTGATTTCAAACACCACCTCTGGGGTTTGAAACAGGCATTAAAGCACATTCCTGCACTCATCTCAACTGAAGCTGGTAGGAGGCCTTCCAGTAAATCTTCACTTTGTCATTCCACTTACAGTAGAGAGACACTGACTTCCTTTTAGCTCATCTCATGGGCTATTTTGTTATTTTTTTCTCCTAAAATTTTGGCCTGAAGCTTCTCATGGTATTATTATGCCCATTGTCTTCAGAATTCCTTATCTGTAAAAGATTCCCCTTGCTTAAGTAGGGTGTCATTTTGTTTTCCATCTGATTTTTTTCTTCAATATCATAAAGTCCTTTGTTTATATTTTCAAATCTAAACATCTTATCTTGTTAAACTCATCTTTGATTAGCACAGCTGCTATTCAACTAATCCCTAGGCTTAGAGTTTAACAAGGCCTTTACAAAATTTATCTGTAAAACACAGACATGTGAAAAAAGGAGGTAGGGGAGGAGGAGTGATTATATTCACAACCCATAAGGGCTCTCAAAAAGAAACTGTAGTGTGAAATTTAGAAATAATATCTAAATATGCACATTCATTATTACTCAGGAGACTAAAGTTAATGAAAATTTCCCTATTTAATAAGAATCTAGGCATGTGTTAAATTATTATTTTCACAAATGAGCACATCCAGCTAACGTCACATGCTATTAAGCATCACACCGGAAATTTACACCCTAAGATGGATCTTAGTTTTGCTTACACCACCTGAAATCTGAGGTTAAACTAAAACAACAGAAAGTCCCTTCCCCCACCCTCCACACACTATACCAACAAGAAATACTACGTGGAAGCAGGCTTACCAAGCTCTAAACTCATCTAAAAAGAAGGTTCAATAGAATCAAAGTAGATTTTACTTTTTGATTACAAATACACTAGTAAAATAATTTTAAAATAATAAAGAAATTATAAACACAGTTTTGTAAACATGAAGAAATTACTACTTAAGTCAAAGGAATCCATAATGCTCTGACGCAGATGATTCTAATCTAATTTTAAAGGAAATGAACTCAGCTAAACAGCAAAACCATCTAACACTCCTCCTCCCCTCCCAAGCCCAACACAAAGGACAAGGACAAGAACAAAATGAAACAAAAGGCAGGCAAGGAGTCAGTGAGTAAGGCAGCTGTATGGATGACAATGCTCCAAGAATTAAACATGGAAAGAAGTGAATCGATAGATATGATGGAAGCCTTTCTGGGAAGAGTATGCATTTGTGTTTCCCAAAGCAGAGCCTCTGCTTGCTATTGATCAGACTAATTAGGTCCTTAGCTGTGAGGATACATTCTCACACAGGTGCTAATTAATCTCTAAGAAGGTGTGTAAAGAAGGGCCAGGAAGAGATCAGAAGAATGGACAGATGCGGGTCACACAAGTCCCCTGGCAGACCTCTTCTCTGTAGACCAGACACAGAATGAGAACTCTCTCACCAGTCAGTTGTAGGACCAGGGCAACACACACTTGTGGTGGGCGCCCTTTGTCCCAGGACTGTAAGCAAAAGCAAAGGCTGAGTAGCCTGACCAGAGAAATGCATTAACTCCACTAGAGTGGAATAGCTTGTTTGGGTAATAACCTCTTACCTCAGTTGATGTTTCTGAAATTAGATAATTAACTGGAAAGATTGGATTAGATAAAAGCTGCAGCACAAAAATAGGAATTAGAAGCAAAAGACTCCTAAACCATTCATTTTTATGCATCTATTAGGAACCCATTTTAAGGAATCTTCTCAAATGAGCAAAAGGACTTATCTACTTTCCTTTTATACTTGAGCTTAAAAACTCACCCAATACCATAGCAAAAAATCTGCTTTGAAAGGCTAAAAAACTGCAGTTTACTAACACTTAACATGACATACCTATAAACTATTAATAAAACTGTAAGCCCCTAAAAATGTTTTTTTAAAAAAAGCTATGGCAACTATTTGCACTCTTCCTTTCTTTGAAAAATAAAACAAAGAACCAGTCTGCAGAAAGAAGTCTGTAGCCCAAGTTCCTGGTTTGGGAAGTGCTAGGAGCCTTACCTTTTAGCAGGTTAGAAGTCTCAGGGATGAAATTCTTAAAGGCAAAGGCATAAAACCCCTCTGCCAGGGTGTCTCCGCAAGGCACAGGGGTGGGGAGGCCATCTCCAGCCCACATTCACCACCCCACACCCCGCCGGGTGGCTAGAAACAAAGGGCAGTGAAGCTTCTAGTCTAAGTGGAGAACTGATTCCCACTGCAGGCAGCTATTTAAAGAGGTGGTGCTGCTGGACAAATGCTGCCTCGAGCCTTCCTGTTTGTGTCTCAGCACAAACATCCATCCATTTCCTAAGGAAGACAGCAAAGTGCAATCAGCCTCATGAAGGTCGAGGTGGATGAGAACCAGTGTGAGGACAATTTTTAGAAACAGCTTCCCCTTCCTGCTCTTTTCCACTAAACAGATCTGAGACTTTATGAAAAGTACTTTAAAGGTCAAAAGCAAAAACCCCATCTGTCATGATTTGGTAAAAGTTTTTCTATTCCTGAAAGATTTTTAACCTGAAATGTAGAAAGAAGAGAATTCATGGGTGATTAATCCAATATATACCGAGTGAACAATGCAGAGAAAAACCATGTGACTTATGGTCAGAAGACAAGGGTTTCATTCACAAAAACTTTGCCAATTACCAGCTTTGGGACCTCAGGAAATTCACAGATTGTCTGGGCCTCCATTTTTTGTTTTAAATAAATGCGACTAAATAATAGGTACTTTATATAGCTATTGTAAGATGACTAAAAAACATCCTACATTTGTCCTTATATAAAAGTCAGATCATGCTAACATTATACCAGTATCTGACTACCCAGTTGTTATGACACAATATCAGATATTAGCAGCTGGATAAAAGGAGCCAATATATCTCCTTTCTTCTTTCTGAAGTTGTATTATGTATGCATCTGTTTGCTTGTGTGTTGTCTGACTTCCTCATTGGAACCTAGGTCAGGTGGGGCAGAGGCTTCATTTGTTATGCTAATTTAACATTTCCAGTGGCAAGAACAGTTCTTGGCATATATTAACATAGAATAAATATTTGTTAAGTAAACAAATGGATAAATGTATAATTTCACACAAATCAAGCACAACATTCTATACACAGCAAGCCTGAAACAAATATTTAATTAGTGAATGAATACAGATGCTCCTTGACTTACAGTGGCATTAATTTCCAGATAAGGCCGTCATATATTGAAAAGTATCATTGAAATAAGTCAAATAAGTAGAAAATGCATTTAGTACTAGCCCACCGAACATCACAGCATAGCCTAACCTACCTTAAACTTGTTTAGAACACTTGCATTAGACTACAATTGGGAAAACCATCTAACTTTGTAAAGCCTACTTTATGATAAAGTGTTGAATATTTCATGAAACTCATTGAATACTGTACTGAAAATGAAAAACAGAATGGTTGTATGGGTACTTGAAGTATGATCTCAACTGAATGCGTGTCACTTTTGCGCCCTTGTAAAGTTGAAAAATCGTTAAGTGGAAACATTGTAAGTCATGGACAGTCTGTATACTTTTTTCTATAGATAAACACCCCAGGGAAACGAAGTGTAATCAAATTTTAAGACAAGTTAGAGCTCCTGAAGACAACTGCAATAAATATGACTATATGTTCTGTTAGCTCACCCTATTCAAACATTTTATTAAGATGGCTAACATATAAATGAACTTCATACAGCATGAATAGTAGGTACAATATTAATATGAATTAATTCACGGGAAAAAGTTTAGCTTATTTTAAAGTATACCTAAAAATCTTTCCTTAGGCTTGTTTCTCTTAAAAATGGAAATGTCACTCTTTAAGTTTTAGCTTGGTAGCAGTGGGACTGATTGATGAGTTTTTACTGTTGTTGTTTTGGGGTTATTTTTACTGATATGTAATATTTATAGAATACATGTGCTATTTTATTATATGCACAGAGTGTGTAATTATCAAGTCATGGTATTTGAGGTGCCCATCACTGAGTAGGGTTTATAATTTCTGTATGTTGAGAACAACTCAAGCCTTCTCTTCTAGGTACTTTGAAATATACAAGCATTATTGCTAACTATAGTCACCCTACTTCTCTGTTGAACGACAGAACTTTTACCTTTTACCTATCTGCATGAAGAACTTTACCCAGACAAGGATAAAGATGTGTGTTCCTTCATGGTTCTTATGATCCAACTGCTATGTCTACCAACAATGAATGTGCTGGGTAGCAGAGTTTCAAGAATCTGAAACAACATACAGGATTTAGTGTTGGACCTTAACATTATTGCTTGAACCCAGTTCAGGTCAATACGGACCACAAATCAATTCCTTGATGACTGTTCATTCATTTATTATGTGTAAGAAAGAAAGTGACCTTAGTGGATATTTGTCTATTTTATAAAATGACCAAGAGAAGAAAGATCCTGAATCTCAAAAGATCACGTGACACATAATTCTCTTTCACTTCTAAGGAGCTCTCTTGCTTTGCTTGAGAAACAGAACCCCTAGATCTCTCTTCTTTTCCTTTCTACCCTCTTGGCTCCTACTTTATAGATATATCAAGAGCTATCCTATTACAGATCTTCTTGCAAGCATGAATGAAAAATAAAGATTTAAAGTTGCTCACACTGAATGAAGTCATTTTAGTTCTAAAATACAGAGAAGAGTTTCACAATTATTGAACCTGAAAGTTCTATAGATTTTGCCCAGTGAAAAGAATCCCTGAAGAAGAGGATGTAGTGGGCAAATAAAATCAGAATTGACTGTCTCTAGCAAGTCTCTCTTCTTGTCACGTTTTTCTGAATTCAAGGTTTCAGACACTGTTGCTCCCCACTTCCCTCCTCCTGCCTCTCCTCCCACATACCTGCCCAAGGGCTGGAAGTAATTTTTAATTGACATCCAATTAAATATTTTAAAGATTCTAAAGAACTTTGAAATAGATTTTTATCAACTTCCAGCAAGCAGGCTTTCTTACCTTACATGTAGCTTCTGGCCTGACAAACACCAGTCTACATGGAGCTTGTGAGTTCAACGACAGAAGGTTATCAGATGTGGCTTAAATAGCTTCTTGGACATGTACATTTGACTCTGGAGTAAGGGGGATGAAATGTGGAAACTGCCATCCAATAATTAAGTTTTTTATTTTTCTTCATCTAATGTAGGAAGCACTCTTGGAAGCACCCAGAAGCTCTGACATTCTCTCCCGGGGACGCCAATGCACCAGCCAGCTATTTCCTGTCCAGATTACTGGCAGACTTAATCAAGACAGCACTGTGTATGTGGTTAGCAAATAAAAAGATACCTTCAAGTTACAGATTGTAGGGTCTTGTGCTATTGCTATCATTATTTGAGCCCATATATGTTATTTTAATAAATATTTATCTAATAAACAGAAAATACCAAAATCAATCTTGTGAGAGAAGATCATTTATATACATAACTAAAAGGAACAAATGTCATAAAATACATTATCCCAAAGACGGTAATTACTGGTTATGTACACTTCACAACAGAATAGAAATGAATTTTTCCTTGTTACTATTGTTGTTTAGCTGATTTCTTATTAGCTAACTATAGTAACTATGATTTGTTAGGAATAAAATAAGTAAAACAAAGTTACTTTGAAAGCTTAATCTTTTTGATAAGAAATTATTTTGACAGCAATTTAATTCTAAGAGTTTAGGACTACTCCTTTTTCAAAATAAATAACAAAGGTGATATTTCTTTCCCCTCCTTTTCTCCTTCCCGATCTGCTGTGGGTGAGGACCCTGCCAGATACAGTGAAGACACAAGACCTGTAAGCACAGGGCGCCTACTCTCAGTCAATTCATGAACTGGTAAGACAGGCACAGAAATAACTATCGTACAAAGGTAATATGTAGTAGAGGGGGATAGATAGGTTAATATCAAGAGTGCAGAGTGAGAAACGATGACATGGGTTCAAACCCTTTACCGCTTCCAAGCTGTGTGATCTAGGGCAAATTTCTTAATCTTTCTAAGTCTTGCTTTCCTCATGAGTAAAATAGTGATCATGGCCGGGCTCAGTGGCTCAGCCTGTAATCCCAGCACTTTGGGAGGCCGAGGTGAGTAGACTGCCTGAGTCCGCAGGTTCGAGACCCGCCTGGGCAACTTGGCGAGACCTCATCTCTACAATAAATCAAAAATTAGCGGGTGTGGTAGCATGCACCTGTAGTTCCAGCTACTTGGAAGGCTGAGGCAGAAGGATCACCCAGCAGGTCGAGGCTGCGGTGGCCGGGAGCATGCCACTGCACTCCAGTCTGGGCGACAGAGTGAGACTCCAACTCAAAAAAAAAAAAAAGTGATCATACTAGTGCCTACCTCATAGAGTCATGGTGAAAATTAAATGAGTTTGTGACTGCAAATCCCTTAACAGAGTGCCTGGCTTTTGGAAGTCCTCAATCAATGGCATTGGTGCAGAAGTAAAAGATTAAAGAAAAACTCTACGGACATTCAAAGGAGAAAGAAAATTCACATCCATGAATGAAATAACAGACATGGAGTCTTTCAGTCAAGAAACTGCTTTCTCGGAAGAGTTTGGATTTACAGGCTATCCCTGACTCATGTCTCTTATGTATGAAAGATGATTTGGGAAAGAGTTCCTCCCAGAAAGAAGAGGCGCGCCAGCCATACCTTACCTCCCAGTTGAAAGATCCCCTTCCTTTCTGGATATCCAACCATAGTCCTATGTCTAATCACAGTTTGTACCAACCCAGGTCGCACTAAATGGCTGTGGAGTCTCTTCTCTCCCTTCCGAAAAATGCCTTCTCAGTCAAGACCAGAGAAGGTCTCAAAGGCTACCTTAGCGTCCAGGAGAAAACACCCAGAATGTTAAAAAAATACACACAAAAAACATAAACCTGAAACTGTTTCTGGCCATAAAGGATTAACCAGGATTAGAGTAGCCTTCCCACCATAAACAACGAGAAAACTGTATAAACTATATGAAACATTGTTACAGATATTGCACAAGAGGAAGCCTAAGACATGTTCCCTGAGAGAAGGCTAATGATAAGTGAGTCCAATAGTCATCCCAGCCTTTTGCCTGGAAGCTCGTCCAGACAGGCAGTGCAGTGAGAGGAGGCCCAAGAAAACTGGGGTCTTGCTGAGTTAAGGGGAAACGGAACAGAGTTCAGGCAGATGGAATTTGGTATAAAAAGTATCTGGCAGAAAGGAACAATGCAGACAAAGAGCTCAAAAAATGGGGTCTCCTTGAGTTTTTGCTAACTATTAATTCATACGTGTTCAGGGTCAACTTCATAGAGCTGGTGAAAACAAATGAGGTTCTATAAGTTGAATGATTCCCACAGCTTCCAAAAGGCAGGGAGACATTTAAGTTTTGACTAATCAGAATAGAAAGTCTTTGTTGAGAACCTGGAGCTTTAGCATAAAGCTAAATGGATAATGAAAATGATAATGGATAATGAAAATGGGGTGTACACACACACACACACACACACACACACCATGGAATACTATTCAGCCATTAAAAAGAATTATATAATGTCTTTTGCAGCAACTTGGATGGAACTGGAAAAAAAATCAAACACCTCATGTTCTCACTTATATAAGTGGGATCTGCAAAGGCATAGAGAATGGTATAATGAGCACTGGAGACTCAGAAGGTGAAGGGTAGGAAGTTGGGGAGGGATGAACTAGCACCTACCAGGTACAATGTGCACAGGTAGGGGTGGTGGTATACTTAAAGCTCAGACTTCTTTGCCACTATGTAATGCAAACATGTAACTAAAAACTACGTGTACTCCCTAAAGCTACTGAAAGAAAGAGAGAGAAAGAGAGAGGGAGGGAGGGAGGTAGGGAAGGAAGAAAGGAAGGAAGGAAGGAAGGAAGGAAGGAAGGAAGGAAGGAAGGAAGGAAGGAAAGAAAAAAGTTTCTGGGGCTTTAGGTCAAAATCCTAGATGTCACCCACTTTACTGAAACTAAATCAGCCCTTAAAGTAAAGGCTATTCTATTCCTGCCTTAACAAAACTTAAAAAGAAAGGCAACAAAACCTTGCACTGAACAATAATAAGAAAATAATGAGTCCAGGATTCAATAAAACATTATTACACATGCAAAGAAAATAAGAGACACAAAAACAGACTCAGAAATGACAGAGCTCAGAAATTGAATTAGCACACAAGGACATTAGAGAGAAATAATAAATATGCCCAATTACTTAGGGAGTTAGAAGTGTGAGGGGAAAAATGGAAGATAAACAAAAAGGAAATTTTAAAAAATCTAAAATTTAAAAATACACTAGATAGGATTATCAACACACTAACTGCAGAGTAAGAGACCAATACATTTGAAAACAATATAATCTAGAACATACTCATACTGAAACACACAGAGAACAAAAGTCTGAAAAAAAATCAAACAACTCCTAAGTGAACTGTGGGGTAATATCAAATAGTCTAATATATGGTTACTAGAGTCCTGAGATGGGGATTTGGGTAAAAAACTGATTTAAAGACAAAGTGGCTGAAATGTTTTCCAGATTTGCTGAAAACTAGAGATCACAGATCCAAGAGACTCAATGAGCTCCAAGAAAGATAACCAAAAAAAGCACAGACAGGCATATCATGATGTAATTGCTGAAAAACAGAATTAAAGAGAAAATAATGACAACATTAGAGCAGAAAAAACAGATATATTATGTACAGAAGAACAAAGATAAGATTGATGGCAAACTTCTTGTCAGAATAACACAAAAGCCAAAAGCAGTAGAATGACATGTTTAAAAGGCTGAAGGGAAAAAAAGATAGTTAACCTAGAATTCCACATCCAGTGAAAGGAAGACTGGATAAATATTTTTTTAGACAAAAGCACAGAGCCAGCCAATCTGCACTACAAGAAACGCTAGAACAAGTTTTTCAGGCAGAAAGAAAACAATACCAAATGGAAACTTGGACCTGTGTCAAAGAATAAAAAGTATGGGAAATTGTAAATATGTGGGTACATATAAAAATTTCCTTTTTTTATTTCTTTAAAATAAAATGGACTGTTTAAAACAAAAATCCTAACAATGTATTGTGAGGTTTATGACACATGTAATAAATAAAATGTATGACAACAGCAAAAAGGACAGGAAGGAAAAAATGAAAGCATAAAGTCACAAGGTCCTCACATTATACATGAAATGATATAACACTATTTGAAGGTAGAATTGATAAGATAAAATGGCATATTGTAAACTCTGGAGCAATCACTAAAAATAATAAAGAGAGCTATAAGATAAGAGTGGACATAAAATGAAACAAAAACAAAAACAAAACCTCAAGTAACCTAAAAGAATACAGAAAAGAGAGACAACAGGGGAAGAGAACAGATGGAACAAATAGAAAACACACAGCAAGACAGTAGACCAAACCCAAGCATGTATGCTGCCTACACACTTCAACTATAAAGACAGATTCAGTAAAAGTAAAGGATGGACAACATATGCCACCATGCAAATGCTAATCATAAGATAGCTCGGATGGCCATACTAATTCACACAGGTAGACTCCTGGATCAGTTTGGGTCCTGCATGAAGCAGATGTGAAGGCTGAATCAGAATCTCCAAATAATTATTGGGGAAACAGCCATGGAAGATTCAAGGTAAGCGGGAGCCCGACTGGGCAGGGAAAGGCCTTCAGACATGATGAAGATCTGACACCTGTGATCGGAGAAGAAGAAAAAGATTTAGGTAGGAAGAGCCCAAGACTGCGGTGCAGGTCTCGCAGTCTAAGCCAGGCCAATGGGGAGCCCCCAACTGGCACGGCTCTAGTACCACACTGTGCTCAGTACCACGCTGTGTTTACTACCTTTTGGTGCTCAGTCAAACGCTGGCAGCATCCTGGGGAGAGCAAGAGCCATTGTGGGAAGTCTGTGGCAGATGCCAAAGGGTGGCATCTGCGAATGTGGACTAAGTATACTGCTTTTTGGAAAGAAAGTCTAGCAACACAACTCTGTGGCTGTTACAACTTCAGACGAGGATAGGACCAGGGACAAAGAGGTGCATTTCCTTATGATAAAAGGTTATAAACTCATAAAGAAAACCTAACAACCTCAAATGTGTATGCACTAAAGCACAAGCCTTCAAAATATTTCAAATAAAAGCTGTCAGAACTGAAAGGAGAGACGTACGCACAATTACAGTTGAAGACTTGAACACTCCTCTCTCAATAATAGATAGAACAAGTAGACAGAAAATCAGGAAAAAATAGAAAACTTAAACAATAGCATCAGTCAAGTTTCTAGGCTATCCAAAAGAGCAGACAATACATTCTTCTTTGTCCCCAGGGAACATTCTCAAAATAAATCGTAAGCCAGGACATAAAACAAGTCTCAAGAAATTTTAAATAACTTAACTCATGAAAAGTACGTTCTTTTGACCACAATGGAATTAAGTCAGAAACTGATAAAAGAAAATCTCCAAATATTGGAAATTAAACAGCACACTTAAAAAAAAATCTGGATGCCAGGCACAGTGGCTTAAGCCTGTAATCCCAGCACTTTGGGAAGCTGAGGCGAGAGGACTGCCTGAGCCCAGGGGTTCGAGACCAGCCTGGGCAAGTTGGTGAGACCTTGTCTCTACAATGTATCAAAAAAATTAGCCGGGTGTGGTAGCACGCTCCTGTAGTTCTGGCTACTTGGAAGGCTGAGGTGGAAGGATCACCGGAGTCCAGCAGGTTGATGCTGGGGTGGCTGTGAGCGAGCCACTGTACTCCAGCCTGGGTAACAAAGTGAGACTCTGACTTAAAAAAAAAAAATCGGGAAGTCGAACGAATTCCAAGGGAAATTAGAAAATATTTTCAACTAAATTGTAAGAAAACTAGAACACATCAACATATATGGGATGCAGCTGAAGCAATCAGAGGAAATTTTATAGCAATAAATGTTTATATCAAAATAGAAGAGAGATTTTTTTTAAAAATCAATGATCTAAGCTTCCACATTATGGAAGCTATTTTTCTTTTTCTTTTTCTTTTTTTTTTTTTTGAGTCAGGGTCTCTCACTCTGTCACCAGGCTAAAGGACAGTGGCATGATATCAGCTCATCACAGCCTCAATCTTCTGGGCTCAGGTGATCCTCCTGCCTCAGCCTCCTAAGCAGCTGAGACTACAGGCATGCCACCATCATGCCCTGCTAATCTTTTTATTTTTTTGTAGAGAAGGGGGTCTCGCTTTGTTACCCAGGCTGGTCTCAAAGGATTCTCTCACCTCTCACCTCAGCCTCCCAAAGCGCTCAGATTACAGACATGAACCACGGGGACCAGCCTTTAGGGAAGCAATTAAAAGAACAATTTAACTCCAAAGTCAATAGAAGCAAATACATAATTAAGACAAGAGCAAAAACCAATGTAAATAAGCAATGGTACAGGTCTTCTTGGTTAAGCACATTGTAATACTATCTAAGATCAAGCAATACAATGGCTACTACTCACAACTGCCTATAATTTCTAATGTTAGTATTTTTTTTAGCACCTAAGTCAGAGCATAACATGTAGAAAGTCCAATAATTGTTTGCAAACTTGAATTGATTAGTCACAGAGACAGGTTGCAGAATAATCTTACAAGAAGTTATGATTGATTTTAATTATAAGGAAGGCTTAAAAATGGAATCTAACAATCTCAAGTTTGTTCACTGAGCTAACATTTACTTCATATCCAAATTGGTCACAGAATTCCTGAGGATGGGTTACACCAATGTTACTCCAATAATGTCAGGCCAACTTAGTCCCTGGCTGAGGCCTTCCCTGATTCCAGGGAGGGGTCACCTTCCTCGGAATTCTTTCAGCACTTTGTCTCTTAAGACATACAGTAGTGCCCCCTTGTCCTCGGGGGATAAACTCCAAGACTCACAGTGGATGCTCAAAACCTCTGATAGTGCCAAACCCTATACAAATTATATTTTTTCTTTTTTTTTTTCTCTTCGAGTCAGATTCTCATTCAGTCACTCAGGCTGGAGTACAGTGGCACAAGGCCACCGCAGCATAGACTTGCTGGGCTCAGGTGATCCTTCCATCTCAGTCTTCCAACTAGCTGAAACTTCAGGCAGGTGCCACCACGCCTGGCTAATTTTTTGATTTATTGTGGAGACAAGGTCTCACCAAGTTGGCCAAGCTGGTTTGGAACCCTGGGGCTCAAGCAATTCTCTCGCCTCTGCCTCCCAAAGTGCTGGGATTACAGGCATTGCCTCTGCTTCCCACCACACCCCGCCACAATGCTTTTTTCAGACTGATAATCAAGAAGGCTTCTGAGTGACTCTTGGGTGAGTAGCATAGACCATGTGGATTCCCTGGACAAAGCGATGACTCACATCCAAGGTGGGATCCAATAATACAGAGCAGGAGACCTTGAGATTTCATCATGCGACTCAGTGTGCTCTAACACTGAAGAATTGTGTATTTTGAAATATTCCATTTTATACTTTCAGACCAGGGTTGACCACAGCTAACTGAAACCGTAGAAAGCAAAGCCACAGATAAGGGGAAACTACTGTATAATTTGTTATCTAGTGGTGATTAGAAACAGTTTGAGGACAAAGATCCCAATTTCTTTATCATTATCCATATATGCAGTGGAATTACTTGCTATTGTTTTTAATTTTCCCTTAGCATGGTTGTAAACATTGTTATTACAGTGAATCAAATTTACTTTATGATTAATAATATCAGCTTTACTGTTATTCTTTGCAGTTTAGTGAGTGGTTATATAGTAGACCTTTCTTCAGGTACATTCTGGAGTTGTATCTGAACACCCAAATTTGCCAATATATTATGTTTTTATAGGCTGAAGACTGTCATAATTGATACTTTTTTTTCTTTTAAAAAATGTTTTCTTAGCCGGGTTCAGTGGCTCAGCCTGTAATCTCGCGCTTTGGGAGGCTGAGGTGAGTGGATTGCCTGAGCCGGAGGGTTCGAGACCCACCTGGGCAACTTGGCGAGACCTCATCTCTACAATAAATAAAAAAACTAGCCAGGTATGGTAGCGGGCACCTGTAGTTCCGGCTACTTGGAAGGCTGAGGCGGAAGGACCATCAGAACCCAACAGGTCAGGGCTGCGGTGGCTGGGAGCGTGCCACTACACTCCAGTCTGGGCGACAGGGTGAGACTCCAACTCAAAAAAATAAATAAATAAAAATAAAAAATGTTTTCTTTTAAATATGTGGGGTACAATTCAGGGTTAGGTATACAAATGTTCATTATGCAGGTACCCTTGATGATGAGGTGTGCCCCCCCACCCGGCCCGGCAGTTTCTCACTACTGCCAATCCCTTTCTTATAGTATTATGATAATTGTTCAAGGTCCACTTACGAGTGAGAACACATGTTCTTTGTTTCTGTGACAGATCACTATGATCAATTCTAAATCAATTCAAGTTGCTGCAAAGCCCATATGTTTGTCCTTTATGGCTGCATAATATTTCATTGTGCGTATGACCACATTTTTTTAATCCAATCGATACTTTTTTATTTTATTTATTTATTTTTTTGAGGAAGCAGGATTTATTGAGAGAACAGAAAAGCTCCCACAATGGGAGGGGACCCAAAGGGGTCGCCCGACACTTTTTTCTTATCCTCAGCACAAATTAACTGCCTTTTCAAGTTTCACTCAATTTTTCTTCTTTGCTTAATGAAAACACCTTCTTTGCTTAACTGAAACAATTAAGCCTTAACTTTGCTTATTTAAAAAACAGTTAACAGTAGGTTTGCTTACATCATGTATACATTAAAAGCCAACACAGAATTTGGGTCTCTAGTTCTTCATATATCCAAAAGATTTTCTAAGAACAACTTCACTGCCTCTTCACCTTTATCCTCAGCACTATTAGTCATAAAAGTTTCTCCATACTCTAAAAAGCAAAGAAAAATATAAATCCATGTTAAAAATTAGTTGGCCAGGAGTTAGAGTCACCCTTAAGCTCGAAGACTCCCCATTCATCATCTGTCAACATGCACGCCTTGGAGTGTGTGTGACAGGGTCCCTGCAAAATGAAAAAATACCATATTCCACAGAATTTTCAACAAATAGCAAAGCCAAAATCAGTTAAATCCACAAGTGCCAATTTAACTTTCTACACAATAGGTATTTTATGAAGAAAAATGGTGAAAGAGATGAATATCATTGAACATGAAGGTTAAAAAGTATTCACCATCCAATTATTTTTATATATCAACAGGATGTCTTTATGCAAATAATAAATCTTCATGTGATGACAACAATTCAGAAAGTAGCTTAATAACCTACTTCAAGTTTGTAGGTAATTTCCATATCATAGAGGTAGGTTTTTTTTTTTATCTTGATAATATCTTGATATCTTGTCTTGACCAACAAAGCCAAGGCCCATATTTCTTTAAATGTCAAACAAAATGTATTTATAAAGTATGTTACTTCAGAAATACTGAACTGTTTGATTTCTCTACTTTCTTGCTCCCTCTGTTTCTATTACTGGCAGTAACAGCTGCATAACTGATAACTAAGACAATTATTCAGTAAGCTTTCTAAGATGTGGGTAGGGATGGCAGGAGGCCAGGGAGAGGATGAAGAGGAAGAAACTGGAGAGAGCGTGAACTTACCCCAGGGCCTGGCAGAATGTGCAGCCTATGGCATGCTTCCTTTTGACCTAGGATAGTGCTGACATGCCAGAAGATGCCTGGCCTTGTAGCCACGTTAAGGATTTCCTCTTTATCTCTAACAATGAGAAGCCACTG
This sequence comes from Tarsius wallacei, assembly GCA_963574415.1. NCBI lineage: Eukaryota > Metazoa > Chordata > Mammalia > Primates > Tarsiidae > Tarsius > Tarsius wallacei. The sequence goes on from CAUYQG010154986.1 coordinate 20,503, forward strand.
AAGATGGCTTTAATTAGAATTTTAGTATTGCCTTCTCAATCTGTATTTGTACAAAGTATACTAAGAGAAAGCATGAAAATGTAATGTAAATAATTCCACGGGTCTTCCAATACAGAATGACATCTAACACGGTCTCTTTTAATATGCAATAAAAGTAACTTGACTTGTTGCAAAGAGAAAACAGTGATTGTGATTTCCCTTCATGAAACTAATATGTATTGAGTACTTAACTGTATGCCAGACCTGGTTCTAGACACTTGAGACTCTTCAGAGACAAAGATAAAGACACCGTCATGAAGATTAATTCTAGTGTCCAACATATAATAAATAATATAGGCGATATATAAAAATACGTTAATCCTCTAGTATTTCAGAAGTTAATAAGTGCTACGAAAATGAGAAAAGGTAAAGAGAGTTAAGGATGACCAGGATGGTGGGGAAATGGAGAAAAATTTTGTGGCACTCAGTGGGGTAGTTATGGCCTCAATTAGAAAATGAAGTTGGTACAAATTTATTTATAAAACCTTAAAAATTTCTGCTGAAATAAAAGAATTATTCTATTGCCATTTCTAGACACACTTCAAATTCAATGTCTGAGACAAAGAGATCAAAGGAAATATTAGTTGTTCCACTCACTGCTCCTGTATTTTGTCCTCTTGTAATGTTCCCTCTATTAATAAAAACATTTTGAATATTGATTGATTTTATATTTTATTGTACATCCCACAGGGCAATGATTTATCCATGAACAACAACAAAAATTCAGCCTCACAAGCATTATAACTTTAGCTTCTTTTAGCTGAAAAATACTGACAGCATTTTTATTTTCAAAAGTCCTATGTCACAAAGTGTAAAAAAGTCCAAAAGGTACCTCATAGTACAGATATAGTGGGGGTGGGGAGGGAATGAAGGGTAAATATATATTACTAAATTATTATTAACTAATGCCCTTAATACAAGTGTCAAGACCTTAACTCACCCATCTCTTTTTTGTAATAAAAAAAAAAAGTCTGTAAGTGAAACTGTACTTCCTTGAAAATATAAGCCATTCCAAAATGATTACTGGGAACAAAAGCAGTAAAATGATTGTTAGGAAGAAACGTGCTCTGAATCCAGGCTAGCAAATAGTTCTTGCTTACAGTAAACTGTGACCAGCCAGCTCTGATCATCAGCTGTGCCAATGATTACTATCTCAACAGCATACTGAGCGTATTAAGTCACAAGATGACCATTACTTTCGTGCTATATTTCTACTAAAGCTTGATCTTATTGCCCACTTTCAACAGTTTAGGTTGTAAATAATAGCCTTTGATAACTCTTCTATAGGAAATGAACAATGCAGCCCAGGAGTAAGTTAAGCCTTTGTTACATAATCACATATGTATCCAACAAGGAGGAAAAACAAAATCAAGCATGACTCTCCATTTACAAGGCAAACAAATTATCTGCCTTACCTAATGGGTTATGTCTTTAATTCTGATAATTAGTGATCATTAATAAATGAAACAACTTTTATTTTCCTCAAGTGTTCATATTTCATATATTAGGAAAACAAAGTGTAGTCTACACTTTCACAGGGAGACATGTACAATCAAGGCGTTACACTAGGCTTAAAATAATAAAACACTTTATAAGCATTTACTAGGTGCTGATTAGTTTCCTAAGTGTTTTACAACTTTCATTTTCTAATTGAGGCCATAACTACCCCATTGAATGCCATAACTTGTTATTTTTCTCCATTTCCCCACCATCCTGGTCATCCTTAACTCTCTTTACCTTTTCTCATTTTCGTAGCACTTTCAAGGATCATTTCTACCATTTGTTACTAAGTGTTTTATATATACTAGGTAATCTCATCCTCATTATCACCTTATGAAATTGTACTAGTAATATCATATTCTACAAATGAGGAAATGGAGGCACAGAGAGGTTAAGTAATTTGCCTAAGAGTATATAGCTAGCCTTTTGACGCCACACAAACTGGAGAGTAATGTGTGCCAGTTACTACCTCTGCTTTCGAGCTATAGAATTTACTTCTGGTAATGACATTTTGTATAGGTTTTTGTTGTTGTTGTTGCTGTCTATATGGGTAGAATAAGCTGAATCAGGAAAAATATAGCATGAGGAATGAGTAATATAGTTCTGTGAGCTTTCTAGTAGCGGGTCAACTTGTCAGGATGAAGCCTTTTCATAATATAGTAGTATACTCCCAAGGCACATTTGCAAACAGCATAGTAACTGCCTATGGGAAGGTGTGAGACTGAAAGGAAAGCAGGGCAGAGCTATGCCTGAAACATGCCTGGCTTCTACTGACCCAGAGGAAAAAAGAAAGCAATTCAGCTCTAAAAACAAAACTGTGAACTAGTCCTCATGTCCTGGAAGAAGAAAAGGATGCTACATCTATTTGCAGAAACTTGCCCTGTAAGCCTATTTCATAAGACAAGAAAAGTCATACTTGCTCAGGTATTCTCCCTGAATAGAGGACCTACGAGAAAAATGTGATCACTGGATGTTGTTTATGTGATGGTGGAAAGAGAAGAAGAAACTAGTGTTTACCGAGTGCCCGGGCTGGGCCTGCCAAGCACGATGCTATGTTGTTCCTATTTGATATAACTAAATCCCAACAACACACCTAATAAGGTGTTATTCTCCCCTGCTTCTAAGGATTAGAAAGACTAAGTTTAACAAAGGTTATATAAACTGCCTGAGTAAACATAAGGAGAGTTCAGAGCTCAGTCACAGATCCATCACACTCCACAGTTTATGTCAGCCCGCCCACTTGACCTTGCTGGGGTCTCAGTTTCAACAGCTATGTTTGATAACAGTACCTATTTCATAGTAATGCTGTGAACATGAAATAAATATATGTGAAGACCTCAGGGTGATGCCTGGCATAGCGCCCCAATGCACGTCCTTACATCTCAAGGCAAGTATTAGAAGCTCACTGCATCCCTGGCATCTCATATCACCCATGATACAAAATGGATGATCAGTAGTTTTGATGACTAGATAAATGTCTGGACTCCAGAATCATAAATAAATCCTTAAAATGGTATACAAGACCTGAATTGCTTTCTCCCCCACAACATCTACTACTCCTTGCCTTGCTCTCTCCGCTCCAGGAACACTCCCTCACCTCCTTCAGATCTAAATTCAAATATCCTTTTTGGGTGAGCCCCTCCCTACCACCTCATTTTAAATTGCAACACCCCCTCATCAGGTTCTCTGGTATCCCTTATCCCCTCATTCCTGCTTCATTTTTTCCCATTGCACTTATTATTACAACACATTATAGACTACAATTTTCACTAATTTATTTTGAAAAGTACTGTCTACCCTGTAGAATGTAAGCTTCATGAGGGCTGAAATTACTGTCTATTTTATTTTGTATACTACTATATTCCTAGTACTGGGGAGAGGGCTTGGCACTTAGGACGTTCAAGAAATATTTCTTGAATGGGGAATGAAGATAGGCCATTAATTTATTAAAGATCATTATTTCAATTCCGTATAAGTCTGTATAAAGAAATACATGGTGATATATGCTAGGGAAATAACAGAAGAACAATGCACAAGCAATATTGGCGATGAGATAACCAGAAAATACAAATGCTCCTTTTCCTTATTTTTTTTTTCCCATTTTAATTTTAGATTCAGGGGGTACATGTGCATGTTGGTTACTTGGACAGAATGTGTAGTGGTGGGAATTGAGTTTCAGGTGGCCCATTCCCCAGACAAGTGAACACTGTACCCAGTAGGTAATTTTTGAACCCTAATCAAATGCTTCTTTTCTAGAACGCTACTAAATTTTGTAAACAAGTTAAACTTGAATTTCAATTCCTGGATTGCTTCTGTGTTCATGAAAAGTGAGGAAATTATGTTTTAAGGGGAATGAAAAGACAGTCTTTCTTTCACAAACACACATGGCAAGCAGATACTGTTAAGTTTTTGCTCTGTCTAAAACTTGGGTTGACTCTTCATTTCACCTAAGTTCAATGTCCTTGTTTGGTTTTTTTGCCTTTAAATCAGCAAAAATATGATATTGTTTGTCTTTGCTTTTTTAAATCCTGAATTCTTAATGGCCAAAATGTTCTGCATCCTGACCAGTTCCCACTAAAAGGGAATGTAGTAATGGGTACACAAAAATGCTCTGAGCAGGCATGCTACCCACTCCCACCTACAAGGGAAATGAATATCTCTTGCTTTTTTTTCCCAGATTGTTATTTTGTTACTATGAATGTTAAAGGATTATGACAGGTTCTTTATAAATACAAAACAGATTTGTATTAATGTATGTCCTTTGTCACATAGGTTGCAGTATGCATCAAAGTACCATATGGCAGTCCATGTACTCATTAATTACATTTGATATTATATAGAATTTTCTCCATTAACACTGCATTTAAAAGTTAATGCCCTGTTTCTATTATTCCACTTGTTTTTAAAATTCCAAATTCAATTACCTTTTAAAACTCTTTCCAGATGTTAATAGCTTCAAGAAATCGTACCTGGTTCCCTCACTACTCAGAGTTAAACATGTATTCTCAGGTACAGTTCACACCTGTGTTTAAGTTATTTATTTACATATGTACCTCCTGATGAGATCGTGAACCAGAGGGCAAGAGATTTATCCCTGTATGCCAGACCTTAGAACAGTCTTGGCATAAAGCGTCAGATTCAACTAATTCAATGTTGAATTGAATTGCTGAAAATAGACTCAAAATAAATGTAGTCAATAAAATGAAGTCACACCAAGTGTAAACTAACAGTGAACTCTACACTTAGTGTGTAGGTGTAATTTGAATGGTGGTTGTGTCCGTTTTTTGAAAGTCACTTTTGATGATGACTCTTTTCTTAGAAAAGTTTTATTAAATGTGCCAAAATAACTGTCTGGAATAATAGGTTTTATTTCTAATAGTAGCCACATTTGTTTATGGGTTTCTCTCTCATGACTCGGTCTCAAAGCCCCTACAAAGCTCTCCAGACTAACTCCACCAGGTAGTAAGGGCTGCTGCCTCCTTTGTGCCCTCAAGTCTTCAACATTTTTTTGTCCAAATCCCATCCCCTTCAGTGAATTTTTCTGCTCTCATGTCTGTCTCTTCCACTAGACTGAAAATCCTTTGAAGGCAGTGACTGTCAATATTATCATCCTCATATCCCAATGTCTGACACACAGTAAGTGCTAAATATTTACCAAAAAATTAAATGAATTAAAAGCTTCTCTGAGGCTGGGCTCGGTGGCTCAGCCTGTAATCCCAGCACTTTGGGAGGCCGAGGCGAGTGGATTGCCTGAGCCCGCTGGTTCAAGGCCAGCCCGGGCAACTTGGCGAGACCTAGTCTCTCAAATCAATAAAAAATTAGCCCGGTGTGGTAGCTTGTGCCTGTAGTTCTGACTACTTGGAAGGCTGAGGCGGAAGGATCACCAGAGCCTAGCAGGTCAACATTGGGGTGGCTATCACTGTGTCACTGCACTCCAGCTGGGCGACAGAGTGAGACTCCAACTCAAAAAAGAAAAGCTGCTCCGAGTTTAAGATTTAAATTCTGAATTAGCCTGGCACAGCTCTCACTGGGGGTCTGGAATCCGGACATGGGCTTGTGTGCCCATATTTATAGATCCTGGATTATAGGAAGTGCCTGTGAAATTCTAGAAAATGTGCCAACTTGCATTATTCTTTTCGAGCATCAAACAATTCAATAATTGAGCTATTTGCCCTTCATTTCACTGAAATAATTCTTAGTCTTTTATGGCCATGAGAACTCCTTCTATAGAAAACTTCAAGTGTGCAGAATTAGATTTTACCAGACACATGCTAATTTTTTTTTTTTTTTTGAGTCAAGGTCTCATTCTGAAACCCAGGCTAGAGTGCAGTCATGGCTCACTGCAGCCTCAAACTCCTGAGATCAAGGGGTTCTTTCGCCTCAGCCTCCCTATTAGCTAGAACGATAGGCGCATGCCATAACATCCAGCTAATTTAAAATTTTTTTTGTAGAGAAGACATCTCACTATGTTGCCCAGAGTGGTCTCCAACTCCTGGGCTCAAGCAATTCTTCTGCCTTGGCCTCCCAGAGTGCTGGGATTATAGGCGTGAGCTACCATACCTGGCCCCATCCTAAATTTCTGAAAACAAAAACAAACTGTTTCTTTAAAGTTTTGATATAACAAAACAGCCAAGAGAAGGCCAACCAGATTGTATGGATAAAGATTGGATATGGCAGATTTCTGGATAATTGTTTCTCTGCTTTAATATTCTCTTTCTGCAACCCCAAGTAAAGAGAACCACAAAGACTGTGAGGAGAGGAGAGGGGATGCCCCAACATGCCGTGATTGCTTGAGCCCTCTCAGTGGCTCTTGGCTCTTAGATCCTCCTTGCTTAAAAAGTCTGGCTGCTATTGTCCTTCTCCATCCACAGGCCAGCCAGGACCATTCCTGACAGCTCACCTGTCTCAGCACTCAAGCTGAAAGCATCCAGCAAATATATGTGGGCCGCACACTGTCCTGGACACAGGTTGATAGGTAGGTGGAAAAAAATCCAGACATAGATTTTGACTCCTACAGCTTCAACACTAGCAGAGAAGAAAATTAAACAAGTGTTTACAAAGAAGTAGGATGACCATGAGGATACAACATATAAGGCTTGTCTGAAGTCGAACTCTAACACTTGTTTTGGAATATCATACCTTGACAAAAAAGAACTGAGAAAATGAGACATGATCACAGGATTGGCAACCCTGTTTCCCCCCATTTTCTAATGGGTAAGGGTAGGATGATAAAACTATCTACCTCAAAAAGTTACTGTTAAGATTAAATGGGGCGACACTAAACAAAATGTTGCTAACAGGGCCTGGCCCATAGACAGTGGTCAGTACATCTTTGGTGTTGTTATGCCACACAGAGGCACCTGCCCTAGCCCAGAGAGTGTCCTAGAAAAAAATGACTTCTAAGCTCAGGCTGAAGAATGGAAATGAATTAATCATGAATGCATTCGCTTGTTTGAGCTGCTGTAACAAAACATCATGGATGGCTTACACAGCAAAAAAATTTTTTCTCACAGCTCTGGTAAACAAAGTCCAAGATCAAGGTCTCAGCAGAGTTCATTTCACTGAGGCCTCTCTCATGGCTTGCAGGTTACCATCTTCTCCCTGAATCTTCACGTGGTCTTCCTTCGGTACATGTTTGTGCCCTAATCTCTTCTTCTTATAAGGATACCAGTACTGAATACTGGATTATACCCAATTTTAACTTATTCCTTTAAAGACCCTATCTCCAAATATAGTTACATTCTGAGGTACTGAGGGTTAGAGTTTCAACATATGAATTCTTGGTGGGGAGTGTAGTTCATTTCAGAACAATGGGGCAGACAGAGAGAGGCACAGGGAAGAGAATTATTTCTAACAGAATGAATAATGTGCAAGTTGAAAGAGGATGGTTGTAGCATGTTGCAGAGAAACTGAATGAAATTAAAGCCTTTTGCAGCAGAGGCTGTAAAAGAAGCAATAGCAAAATTTGGAGCTGGAGAGGGAAATGGAGGCAAATCAGTTCATGTAAGGCCTTATAGGGTAATATAAAATATGAAGCAGTTGGAGTTACCCTAAGGGACATGAAAACCCAGTAGAATTTCAAGCAGGGTATGTGTCTGGCATGGTTGAACTTGCATTTGAGAAAAATCACTCTGCATTATAAGAAACTTTTTGGAGCAGGGAGAGCCCCTGGGAGGCATTTGAAGTAAGACAAGAGAGAAAGACTAACAGCTTGAGTCATGCCATGAAGAAGAAGAAACTGATATATGCTGGAAAGCTAATCAATGGACTTGGGGACTGGCAAGGGGTAGGGGTGAGAGGAGAATGATTCCCACATAACCAGTAAATGGGTAGATAATGCTGAGGGAAGATGACAGTTAAAACTGAACCTCTTGAATTTGAGAACCCCATGGAACTGCCAGTAGACCATTGGCTATTGATAGCAGTTACTACTTATCAAAACCTTCCTATATACCACAGAGTATGCCAACTCTTCCTACAAGTGAAAAAATTTACCTACAGTACCATATGTTCTCACTCATGAGCAGACCTTGAACAATTACAATACCATAAGAAAGAGACAGGCAGTAGTGGGAAACTGTCAGGGGAGGAGAGTGAGATTGGCAGTTGAAGGAAACTGCTAGGGGAAGAGGGGCACACCTCATCAAGGGTACCTGCATTATCAATGTTTGTATACCTGACTCTGAATTGTACCCACATCTTTATAATAATAAAAATTAAAAATTTTTTTAAAAGTACCAATTTACTGCAGTTCTCCAAACATGTAGTTTATGTGTATCTGTTTGTTTGAATGTATCTATACATATCATCATACAGCTCCTTACAGATGAGGAAGCTGAGCCTTAATGGGATAATATAACTTAGCCAAAGGCTCACAGCTGGTAAATGACAAAGCCAAAAGGGAAATTGAGGCTTCCTAACCACAAAGCCCACATTGAAAACTACCACTCCCTTGGTGTGGAGCACAGGGCTGGAGATACATGTCCGGAGATCATTAGATCATAAAGAATGCTTGGCCTGGTGGCTTCACTTCTTAACTTCCCCACTGGTCACCAGCCCTGCCTGAGTCTGATCCTTAATCCTCATCCATGCCTGTTAGCAGATTGTAGCATGGCTGATGGTCGACACTCAGGGCCTAGAAGCCCAGATTCATGCTGTGGGTAACTGCAGTGGTTATCTCTGCTCTCTATCAATACTTTTTCCCTATCATCATTGGCTAGACTCCAGGATCTGTGAGATATTGATCAGCACATAAGGAGCTCCTCCAATTTGTAATGGGGTGAGGATCCAAGACCCAAGTTGGGGAACCAAAATTAAATATTTACTAATGCACAAGCCATTTTAAAAAAATGTAATATGCATGCAGAAAAGTGAACAAACCATAAGTGGATAGCCTGACAAATTTTCACCAACAGAACACACCTATGAAACAACATTTAAATCAAGAAAAGAATAGCAACCCAGAAGCTCTTCCAATGTCCCTCTCACATTCTAACCAACCCTATTCCCAGCAAGGGCACTACCATCCTGCTTTCTGATGCCATAGATTAACGTTGCTTATTTCTGTACAGTATATAAATGGAATCATGCAAGATATGCACTCTTTGTGTATGTTTACATGCATTTGAAGGTCTGAAATTTAACTTGAAAAAATAAAAAGGCTCTTGTAGACAGAGACATAAGCATACTCCCATGATCCCATTGTCCCATATTCTAAGGACACTGATAGAAATATACAAGACCTATATACATTTGTATTCTGAATTGTACCCAGGTAAAATCGGTAATGTGAAATGAATCCAGGGAAGTACAAGGCCCATTTCAGTGTTGTGTCCTCTTGAAGAGATTGAGTCACTGACCCAAACTAACTGTAACAAATCCCTTCCTATGAATTAAAGATTAGAATGTAAAGTAATAGTAATGGTGATGGAGGTTTTAAAGGGAAAGTTCCATTGCAATAGCTAAATTGAGATATGCTTGGGATAATAATACATTTGAAATGAACCCTAATTATTGTTTCATCCAAATAACCCTTTTTTTAGTGAAAAAATCTTTTACATGGCTAAGAAACCACAAGTTCCTTTAGAAAGTGTTTTGAATGTGCTGCAAAACAATAGAACTGTCAGTAGAAGACACTTTTTTACTAGTTGAAAAAATCTTTTTCTACAATTTCATGGAAGCCATGTATTTAAATTTCAATAATTTACTGTATGTTCATTATACTACACTGTACAATTTTACATTGTACTTGCTGAATTCTCAGTTTGTTTCTTACATGGATCTAAGAATTTCTTGGTGGAATGGGGAATTATAGTCTTATTTTTAGGATAAGAGGATCTTGATTTTGAGAGTACTCTTAAGAATTATACTACTCTTGCTTTCAATCACAGCATTAAAATCTTATAAGATTTTACTTGAAAAATGAAAATATGGCAACACCTTTGGGTTCCCTCCCACTGTGGGGGCTTTTCTGTCCTCTTAATAAATCCTGCTTTCTCAAAAAAAAAAAAGAAAAAGAAAAATGAAAATAATCATATTTGTAAATTTACTGCCACCAAACTTTTACAGTTACCCAATGTGAAAAGAAAATGATCTATTTACTGCAGTTCTCCAAACATGTAGTGCATGTGTTTGAATGTATATAGGCAGACATAGTTAGGACATAATTCTATTAGGGAGAAGAATAACTTCATTATCTTAGCACAGTGAATTCTTCCTATGAACTACTGCAAATGTTTTGATCACACATTCCTCTTAAGCCCCTAAAATTCCTGATGACATCTTGATTTTCCTCTCTGAGAAAACAGCTAACAATTAGCATAGCCTTCTTGTTGAACTAAACAAGGTTCTGATTCCAATCTTAATGAATTGCCTTTTGAAAAAGGAATCAACCACCTGTGACCACAATTTTGCCTGCAGGACACTGTGCCTTTAAACACAGTGGGAAGCAGTAACTTGTGGGTGAAATTTAAAGTCAGGTTATTTTTCAGCAGGGGAACTCCACAGCTGGGTGTGAGAGTCTACTCTCACTACACTCTTTAAATTTTTCTTTTAAGATAAAATAGGAATCTGAAAGTGTTCAAATTTTAGCTACTGTTTATTTTGTGGTTTTGCTTTTGTAATTTCCATATTTATTTCCTGTCGCAGATGAGTTGTAGATTTCAGTTTCGTCACTCATTTAAGACTGATGTTTCATAAGCATCTCTGACTTATTTAAATTTGTTAGGTAGAGGGCTCAAGCTCAAAAAAAAATATATATATATATATATATATATTTAAATTAACCGATTGTGTTTCATGCAACATAACTCTGGATAAAATTAATATTTTAAAAACAAATTAGAGAATACAGGAATGAAGATGAGTCACTGCAACTTTACATGGTACAGATGAGATATAAAATGATAAAGGCTACACCAAAACTCAGGCTTTTACTGATCACTAATAGGATGTTCTAAATGAGAAGAATTTCCTTATTCATTTCTAAGATTCACCTTTTTGTTTAAACTTTAATTTTTTTTTTTTTTAGAAAGCAGGATTTATGGAGTGGGCAGAAAAACTCCCACAGTGGGAGAGGACCCAAAGGGGTTGCCCTAAACTTTAAATTTTGAAAAGTTTAATTTGTTCCAAGTTTTTCTACCAACTCTTTAACAAAATTTCCTGAAAGTTGAGTAACTATGTCTAAAATGATTTGTGATTAAGAACTAAACCCCATCTGCCAGCATATCTGAATTTGCCTTCTTTCAATTACCATTGAAGGCGTCACTGGTGATATAATGACTCCAAGAAAACACATTAAGTATCTAAAAGGAAAAGCCCACTCCATACATACTAAGTATTAAATTTAAATGAATTTTAACCAATTATTTTATTCAAACATTTTATATTACATTTATATTTATGTTATATGTGAAAAGAGTATAATTTTTTAAAGCTCATTAACGAAAACCTATTTAACAAAGCAACAAGTTTCATATTATTTCAGAACAAATCTAAAGCTGGCTCTTAAACAAACCACCAGTTTCTATTTTGCCTTTGATCTTCTCTGATTGAAAACCACAATCTCATGTAACTGAGATAATAAATGAACTGACGGCAAATAAAGTCACGAATACCATAAAGCCTCATTTTCAGGTCTGTCTACCTACAAATCTCTAACTAGATCAACTAACTAGGAGGAAAATTGAACAATTTATATTTCCTTTCCCTTTCACTTTCTAGTATGATATTAAAAGACAAGGCAAGCACCACTCTCCAGAGTGGGATCTATGCTCTAAACCAAAGAGGAAAAGAACAATCTAGTTAGGCTCCTTGGATTGTAACACCTTCCCCCCTCCCCATTTCTCATTGATGTTTTAGTTATAGAATGCTTGCCACAGGATCTTCTTATTCTGAATATTCTGAATAATACTGCTAACAAACCTATAATTCCGTGTAGTGACATAGTTTAAGAAGTAGAGTTTTTCAGGCATCAGTTTGTTATTCCCAATTCCTTTCCCAATAAACTTGAAAATTAGCTATTTAATACAATACAAGGAAGGACCTGGCACTTGAGAAAAGGCTCTCAAAGTCAAAAATGTTGAGCTCAGGCTTAGAAGTGCCAAGTTCTAATAACAGGGAAGTCATCCTCCCAACCTTTGACTTAGCAGGTAATCCAAATGCAGAGCTCATTAGTTTTCTTCTGAGGCAGTACAGTGAGAGCTTGGGCTCTACTCCTGCTTGTGTGGACCAAACTGCTCTGTGCTCAATACTGCATTCTCCTGGACTCCGTAAAACCTGACACTTGTTTTTAAAAAATTTACCAAAGTTGCTGAAAACACTGAATATTTGGTCTGTCCTGTGTCACAGGTCCTGTTAACTTTGCAAAGAAGCACATGGGGAGAGAAAGCACAAACACTTGCCATTTATTAATTCTTAATTCAATAGGATAGGTAAGACAGAACACTGACCACAGTTTAAATGCTCCTTTTACCAAATCTGCATGAATTTTATCTCCCTAGGAAGTAACATCATGATGATTGTGAAATCTAAGCTTTGTATTAATTATATAGTCCCATAATTCCTAATTCAAATACTCCTCTCAATAGGTAATGCTAGCCAAGCTTCGATTCTCATTTATCTCTGCCTCTGACCTATCTTTCTAGAAGTATTTTGCTTCTTTAGGTTTTACGTCATTTGTTTCCCTTCCTTCTTTCAACACTGCCCTACCCCCTCATCTTCCCACTCTCTAAGAAATATGTAATAGGGTTTTCTCCTGTTCCCCAAACTCCACCATGTTAAAGATGGCTTATTCCACTAATCAGTTTCCATGTTTTCAAAAAAAACCCTGCTACTTGCTATTGGTGATAACTATTAAACAGGTCATATTCTCTGCAAAGAGTTAGAAAGAATATTTCCGTTTTTTTCTTAAGTAATACTTTTTATTGTCGACGCTCAAGTACCAAAATGTTGCAATTTAAAGTAATCTTTAGGTTTAGCCATCATGATCCGTAATTTTTTTCCTTTTTTTTATCTTAAAATTTTATTTTAAAGATGTGGTGTACAATTCAGGATTAGGCATGCAAGTGAACATCGTACAGGTAAAGTCTGGGCCTCCCTTTGGTCCCCACTTTGCCTGGTTTGAGATCAGTACCCTTATTGATGTTGTGTCTCCTTCCCCCGGCCTACCCCAGCAGTATCCCGCTACTGCCAATTCCTTTCTTAGAGTATTATGGCAAATGTTCAGGATCTGCTTTTGAGTGAGAACATGTGGTATTCTGTTCTTTGTTTCTGGGATAGATCACTGAGTATGATAGACTCTAAATCCATCCAAGTTGCTGCGAAATCCATGTCTGTCCTTCTTTATGGCTGCATAATACTCCATTGTGTATGGATCCATAATTTTTTATATTAAGAAGTCATCCTCTACATTAATTAGGTTTGGAATATCCTCTTTCTATGTGGTATCTCATTCTCATATAAGTTCAAGTAGAAAGGATATTTTCTAATACTGCAAGTATTTCTGTGAGACATTTTTATTATTCAATTTAAATTTGTAACACCTTAAGATGATAGAGGTAGAACAGGAAGAGAGGGAAAGTAAGGAAGATAAAAAATGATGAATTAAAGAACTGTGCAAAAAAAGAATAGTGCTTCCTGAAGATGTAAGAAGAATAGTTAATTCTCCCATAGATCTTATTACAATGGGGGACCCCCCCACAAAAAAATTTATTTATTAAAAAATGTATATTTATTCTTACATATCTAAACTTCAGCCACCTTCAAAGTACTCTCCATTTGATGATCTTGCTTATCAGGATGCTTTTTCCACTGCTCAAAACAATTTTTGAATTCGTCAATTCTGCCATTTTTTTGTTTGATCTCTTCCACACTGGCAAAAGGTTCCCTTTGAGGACTTTTTTCATTCGGGGAAACAAAAAAAGTCACTTGGGGCAAAATCGGGTGAATAGGGAAGGTGGAGCACAAAGGTCATGCATGCCATTCTTGGTCAAAAATTGCTGAACATTCAGCGCTGTGTGGGCAGGTACACTGTCATGGGGAATGCCACAACTTGGGATATTTCTTCCGCAAATTGTGACACAATCTTTTCAAAACTTCCAGATAAAAACTTTAGTTGAACAGCTGGGCTTGGTGGCTCAGTCTGTAATCCTAGTACTTTGGGAGGCCGAGGTGAGTGGATCGCCTGAGCCCGCAGATTCGAGACCAGACCAGGCAACTTGGCAAGACCTCGTCTCTACAATAAAGAAAAAATTAGCTGGGCGTGGTAGCTCGCGCCTGTAGTTCCAGCTACTTGGAAGGCTGAGGCGGAAGGACTGCCGGCGCCCAGCAGGTCGATGCTGGGGTGGCCATGAGCATCCCGCTGCACTCCAGCCTGGGCAACCAAGTGAGACTTTAACACACACACACACAAAACTTTGGCTGAATGTTCGATCTGGAAGAACAAATTCCAAATGTACTACAAGGGGCCTGCCCTCCGAAAGATAATTCCTAGTTTTGGGGGGGGGCCCTCCCCTCATATGTGGCAGTCACTATTCTAAAGTCTTTACTTAGATTGATGTTTTTAATCCTCACAATAAATCAATCAGATTAACACTATTATTATCCCCAGGGAGGAAAATGAGTCACTGAGGGGCTAAATAACTTGCCCAAAGTCCCAGTTGGTAGAAGAGCCAGAATCCCAGTATAGGTAGACTGGCTCTAGAACCCTTCCCCTTCCCCATTGACTTGCTTCTTTCAAAGTTAATGGAGTTGTCTGTTTCTATATTGGTGAGGTTGAAAGTGAAATTAAGTGACATAATCAAAATGCCCTGATTCTTTTGTGATTCTGTACGTGAACCATAAAAGTTGAGACACAGTAATTTAATTGATCTTTTTGGTCTTTACTGACATACAAAGAAATTTCTCAAATGACATTTAGGAATAATATTCATTTTAGAAAACACGGAAGATGACATTTTATGGTTTTGGGGTTCAGGCTTATTAGGATGACCATATGTCTGGTTTGCTCAGAAAATCCTAGGTTATGCCTGCTGTCCAGGCATAGGCTGTTAAGAGCGCCTCCTTTCACTCTCAAGGGTGTCCCACTTTGACCATTAAAATATATAGTTGTCTTATTTGAATAGTGGCTGGTTTCCAAAAAGTGACCACCGATTCCTTAAAAATACAAATGTCATTAGGGTCCCTATTATAGGCTAGAAGTCATTGGAGGAGGAAAGGCAGTGACAAGAAGGAAATGAAGTGTTTGAAGGTAGGAAGAGGCAGAAAAAAGAGAAAGGGGGTAGGCACCGTGGAACTCACAATGACAAGAACAACCAGTGCAAGTGGCACAAATCGCGTAAGCTTGAGACCCAGTCTCTTTTTTCATATTATTTTTTAGATCATTATTTACAGCAATTCCAGAAACCATTGGTCTGTGCCAAAAACAACCAAAGATTGTTCACTGTCCAGCATTTGTTATATTATCTTCATGTACATTTTCCTTGCTGTGTGGTCCCATCTCCAATCTTTCTACTTAGCAAGAAGCTTTTACTCTGTTTTTCTACCTATAAAATTCAGTAGGATTACCAATTAACTCGAATACTTCTTAAAAGCAAAAATAAAAATAAAACACTCTCCTTCCCCACTCTAAAAACTAAATAATAAAAAACTTTCTGTGCACTCAAGGTTTCGTAAATTCACCTCCATAAATGTTAGTTTAGTCACATATGCTCATAAAAGGGAATGTTCTATTGACCTTTTCTTCTCAAATATCTTACAGGATTTGGTACATAAGCATATGAATTTTAAACGACCTTTTATTCATCTTCTTAGAATCAATATAAGAGCTGACAAGTGCTGCATGTGATTTTAATAACTCTGATTCTTTCATTTCCTCATCCTAACATCAGTTCTTGTCATTGTGAGTTCAAAGGTGCCTTCCCCCTTTCTCTTTTTTCTGTCTCTTCCTACCTTCAAACACTGCATTTCCCTCTTGTCACTTTATCACATCACTGCCTCTCCTCCTCCAATGCCTTCTAGCCTATAATAGCAACCCTAGTGACATTTATATTTTTAAGGAATCGGTGTCACTTTTTAGAAACCAGCCACTATCCAGTTTCGCTGTTTCCCATACTGCCTCCAACTCACCTACTAAGAGGCCTAGGCTTTTTCCATATCTAACCTTAAAATTTTTCTGAAAAATAGCTTCCTTTTGGTCCCCTGACTTCTTTACCCTTGGATCAAATTTATTTATTCACTCAGATATTTAGTCTACTTGGGAAACTCAGTGGCAAATTAAGCTTCCCAGCTCTTGGGCTTCATTTTACCATATTACTTTTGAAGATCCTTGGGAGACTGACCTGCGGAAGGCAGAGAGGAAATTCCTGTCCCACCTCTGCAGAAGATCAGTTTACACATGCCCTGAAGCATCAGATTTCCTTACTTTGCCCTTATCTCAGGCCAATGTTACAGATGTTGGAGGGCACAGGAGATCCCTAGTTCTAGAAAGTTGCTCCATGCCAGGGGCTAAAAGTACAAGGGGGCTAAAAGTCCCCTCAATCCTGCTTATGATTTGAAAATTTTGACAATGTTCTCCCTAACCTTAGCCAGAATGGATTCTTAAGATCTTAGGATTTCAACTTATCCTGATGATGACAGCCAATACGAAACTGTATTCATCTTTAATTTCCCTGCTCCTACCATGATTAGAAACATTAAATGGTCCTAGTTATCTAAAGATAGTTTAATCTCACTATGATAATGTCATGTCATTAATGGATTCTCTATAAAACTTGTTTGGATATGTGGTACCCTTATGGGAGAAACTGCAAAAAATAACTGAAGACTGCATTTAATGGAAGTAAGTGCATTTCATTAAAGATTTAAGAACTTAATTACAGTTTCAGAAAAGAAACAAATTATCATTCTAGTCTATAATAATGTTTTAAACAGTTATTTCTTCCTACTTACTTGCTACCTTGTTCCTTTATGAAAATGGTGTTATCTGAGATAAGCAGACATCAAGAACAAAGATGAAATCATTGCAAACAGAAAAACAATTGTATAATACATTTTAGAGCTATTGCTGTATCACTTAAGATGAAAAATTTTGCTAACGTATTTGCTAACTAGAATTTGACAAAATCCTAGTTACGAAAAGTGAGCATAGCTCTGTGTATCAGCTTTACAATTAGATTCATAACAATTTAGCAGCCGGGCATGGTAGCTCAAGCCTGTAATCCCAGCACTTTGGGAGGCCGAGGCGAGAGGATTGCCTGAGCCCAGGGGTTCGAGACCAGCCTGGGCAACTTGGTGAGACCTCATCTCTACAGTACATCAAAAAATTAGCCAGGCATGGTAGTGTGTGCCTGTAGTTCTGGCTACCTGGAAGGCTGAGGCGGAAGGATCGCCAGAGCCCAGCAGTCATCACTAGAGTGGCCGTGAGTATGCCACTGCACACCAGCCTGGGCAGTAGAGTGAGACTCCAACTCAAAAAAAAAAAAAAAGAATTTTAGCAATCTCTTTTGTCTTTTATGAGCTGAAGTCACATTTACTAAGACAAAAATTGGTATGCGGGGTAAAGTGTTTTAAGATGAAACTCTACTAGAAAATCAGAACATGTAGTAGTCAAGCCTCCGGGAAGACCATCAGAACTTAAGCCTTAATAAAAACAGCAACAAAAATAAGATGCCTCAACCAATTTAATCTCATTTTTCCAAATATTATATTTTCATTTAATTTAGAAAATACCCACTTCATTAAGAATAATTTTTTAAAGTCAACCTCAAACCTCATACTATGTGAGGTTGTATATGTTATGTTTCAAACTGTGGTCTGTGTTTACAGAATACGCTGAAACTTTACTGTATGATATAGCTAGAGTGAATCATAAGATTGCATTAACTCCACAAATCACATCTACAGATAAGGGACAGAGAAGAAAAAAATAGAGGTGATCTCAATTTGGTCTCATGAAAATGCACTATCTGTTCTTATCGTTACCTGTCTATGCTCTAGCTCTGCATTAGCTAAAATAGAAATATAAAAAAATTTTAAGCGCAAATTTGAAGGAATTTATTTTCAGAAAAGAGTGATGGTGTTCATCTTACACTAATTGTCTTACTTTTACAATTGCAGTATTGTCCTGAAAATAAGCAGAAATATTTAATAGTCTCTTTCAAGGACTCTTCTCTTTAAAAAAAAAAACCCTGCAAAATAAATTCACTGGTACCATTTCAAACTGGGACCCTAGATATTACAAACCCTTTATTTCTCTGTCCCCTCTCCAACTATATGTATACTAGACTCAAAATCACTTGACTATGGAACACTTATTTAAGACACAAAGGTTATTGATTATGAGTCTATTATTATCTCAACAAAATCCCCTACATATAGTATTTGTAGTAATAGCAGAAGGGGAAAAAAGTATCATCAATCACTGGGTTAAAAACAAAAGCAAATAGAAAGATTATGAACATATAAAGTGAACAAATAAACCCATCCCTTGGTATAATGATACTGACTTAATTTCTTAGGAGCCTAACTTCTGCATTCCTGAGTCATGATCAGGGATGGTGAGAAATGCTGAGAGGAACAAGAGGCCTCATTGTTACCTGTCTATGCTCTTGAGCTGAGAGGAGGAAAAGCCTGCTGTATCATCACACAGTAATTCCAGGCTAAGAACTGACCTCCGGCCCGATGAGACATTTGAAGAGCCCAATTCACAGCAATCCTGCTTAGACATGGTCCTTTTTGTATAGAGGCTGACATGAATTTAGCACCTGGTGGTTTGCTGGGTCTGGAACCTTGGTTATACTGCATGGAGACTGTGTTAACTAAAGACACAGATGGCCATCAAATGTAGACAGAAAAATATTGTGAGAGATCACGGAAGGAGAATCAAGAAAAAGCTCAAAAGGAAATTTTAAAGTGAAGCCCTAGGATTGGGCACGGTGGCTCATGCCTGTAATCTCAGCACTTTGGGAGGCCAAGGTGAGAGGATTGCTTGAGCCCACGAGTTTGAGACCAGACTAGGCAACATAGTGAGACCTTGGCTCTAACAATAATAACAATATTAAAAATATAATTAAATTAAAAAGAATATAAAGTGAAACACTATATCTTTATTGACTTGTGATGCCAGTGATGTAATCAGAATAGGCAGGAAGGTCTGTTTTGCTTCATTGTTCAGACTTGGGTTTGAGGTCCCCAAAATTTATGAGAACAGTCACATTCTGGGGAAACAGTTCCAGAAATCATGGTTATTTAACTCAGTAGGGGAAAGAATTCCATTTAGCCCTACTCATATCTTTCCTGTAAGAGTAGTAATGAAGATTAATAAAAAACACAGCTGAGTAGAAATCTTATTAGTCTACCAAGGATGAATGAACATAGACCAATCTGTAAAGAGAGCTAAAATTAAATTTTTAACATAATTTAATGTCTAGTAAATGCATATAATAAAGGACTACCCTGAAAAATAATCTATTTAATAGTTAAAATAAAATTAAATTGCTTTGTTCTACAAATGTAGTTCTCCTTCCTAATTAAACACTATTTTATGAAGTTGAATTTCTCGGATGCCTGAATTTTTTTTTTTTTTTTGAAGTTTTGTAGGCAAGTCTTCAAAAATGAAAGATACTTTGCTATTTCTTTTCACAGAAAGACTGGCTTCTTGACTTAGCAACTGCCAATTATGTTTATAACTCTAAGAAATTTCAGGGACAGAAAATCAAACTAAAATCAGAAAGGAAAATTATACAGCTAATGTTATGGCTTCCACAGTTACAAAGAGACAGCACTATTGTATTTTTGAGATCTCTGACACTGCAAGGGGAAGTCACTGTTGTTCCTGTGGCTGGCAGTTCCCCTGATGTGTGGATACCCCAGGAAAGAACCAGTAGGTGTGCATCCACCAGTGGGATGATACTTTCTTCTTGTTGACTTCGTTGGCACAGAGCCTTGTGCCTTTTTATGCTCTAGGACCAAATCTCAATTTCTGTGTATATTCCTCATGGATTTTCCAGTCTTTAAAATTATGTTTTCTGAGCCACTCTGAATCATCCCAAGTCACTGAACCCTGAATTAGATGCTGCACTTAAAAAGAGACAAATTATCTCCAAGAAGAAGGATTGCCTCACAGTGAGGTCATGGAAAACAAAAGCATTTCCTTTCCCTTTCACCTCCTGGGGACTTTTTCTTTTCTTTACAAGAGATAAAATCTGACAAAGTGAAAATATAAACAGCCGGCCACGTGGAGCGTGACCTAGTTTAGCATTTCTCTGTTTCTTTAGTGTATCATTTTCTATTTCTCATCGTGAAAAAAAAAAATTGTCTTCTATTGATAAAATTTAAACAGAGTCAATTATTTTGCTTCCCAATTTTGGAAAAGAAAGTTTATATGCTGCCTCCCTCTCCATTCCATAAACAATTATAGGGTATGTTGCTAACCCAGTACTGAGCTCATAAAGACAAACCCTGACTCCTGCTCTCAGGAAGGCTACAATCCAGTGTGGGGGAAAGGGACAGCTACAGAGAAGTAATATCATAATTACCCTTGGGAATAATCAATGTACAGCTGTAATTGGCCAGGTATTCACTGGAAGCATAAAGGTGATAAACTGGAGCCAGACTGGGAAGAGATTAAGGAAAGGTGTTAGGGAAGCCTTCCTAGACAATGGAAGTGCTGTGGTTTAAACATGTACCCCAAATTTCATGTGCTGGAAACGTAATCCCCAATTTTATATGCTGATGGTGTTTGGAGAGGAGGCCATTGGGAGGTAATTAGAATTAGATAAGGTCATCAGGGTAGGGCACCCATGATGGGACTGGTGGCTTTATAAGAGACAGAAAGAGACCTAAGATAGCATATCCCTGCCCTCTCGTCATATGACGCTCTCTGACACCTTATAACATAGCACAAAGGCCCTCACCATATGTGGCTTCATGCTCTTGGACTTCTCATCCTCTAAAATCATGAGCCAAAAAAAAAACTTATTTTCTTTATAAACTATCTAGTCTGTGGTATTGTGCAATGGCAACAGAAAATAAACACTAACATAGTAACCTATAACCCCATCCTCAATGACAATTGGACTTGACCAGGTGAAGACGGGGAGGAGGCATTTCAGGAAAAGGAAGTAGGTATGTAGGAAGGGGACAGAGTGTGATGGCTAGGAAGCATGAGCTCTGTCATGGTATGTATATTTTACAACAACTCTGTATTTATTTATTTTTTTGAGTTGGAGTTCACTCCATCACCCAGGTTGGAGAGCAGTGGCATGCTCACAGCCACCCCAGCGTCGACCTGCTGGGCTCGGGCAAACCTTCCAACTCAGCCTTCCAAGTAGCTGGAACTACAGGCGTGCACTCCTATGCCCAGCTAATTTTTGAATTATTGTAGAGACAAAGTCTTGCCAAGTTGCCCTGGCTGGTCTCGAACCTGCGGGCCCAGGCAATCCACTCGCCTCGGCCTCCCAAAGTGCTGGGATTACAGGCTGAGCCACCGAGCCTGACCTTTACCATAACTTTTTAAATAACAGCAGCAGCATGGTTTTGGGCTGAGATTCCCATACTCCACTTAGGCCAATGACCCTCTGTATCTCAGTTTCTAACTCTGTAAAATAAGAAGCAAAATAGTCCTTAACTCACATGAGTAAAACCCTCAAGGCTAAAACAGAGGCAAAGCACTTGGAACAGCGCTTGCTTGACAGGAAGCACTCAGTAAATGTTAGTGATTATTACCAAGCACAGAGACCCAGAGATGAGAAAGGACAGCCACCTGGAAGGTCATGGGAGTTGAAGTGGCCTTCTCCAAAAGACAAAGTGCAATGGACAGAAGGGAAGAATCCAGAAAAAGACATCTGGGCTACAGGTCATCAAATATGCCCTCTTCCTTCCCAGAGGGTGTATGCTTGACGCTTCCTACACGTTAACTACTACTTGAGAAAAACCTGTCAGTGAACTTCGATTATGCTTTAATTTTTAATTTTGAAAATGAAAATACTTATTTGCAAATGAACGTGGCAAAACACTCCTTTCAGAGGGCAGACCGATGATATTATTACTCTAAGTGTGCCATCTACACCAAGTCCAGAGAAGGAGGACAGTCTTAAATCTATGAATGTTGAACATTCCCACAAAAACCTCTTTCTGGTTACACAGGATTCATTTGATAGTCTGTGGATAGAGTAATGTTACGCTCTGACATTACAAGTTATATGGGAGGGAATGACAAGAAGATAAGATGAGAAACCTGGATGATAATTTTTTCCCACTAAAAAAAGTATAGAAATGTTAGAACATTGGAGACTTCAGATGCTTAATGGCTTAGCTTCTCCATTTGAAAAATAAGGCTAGATGTTTTCTAAGGATCCTCAGGCTCAAACGTCCTATAAACTGATTGCTGAACGTTTATATGAAATCAAAGGAGAAAATGAAATCTCAGAAAAGCAGAAATATGTTTCCAGTCCAGCAGTTTGCCAGACAATACTGCCAAGGAATGCTTGTAGGAGAGACTACTATCTGGCCTTTACATTTCTAACTTTCTTATAAAGATAAGCAGCTAATTTGCTACTCATGACTTTAGCTAACCTTTCCTGAATGTCTGTTTTTTTCAGTGTACTACACCCTACTGAATGGATAATGTACAAACAGATCAGACCACTTGTCTACACTCATTGACTTTTAGCTCAAACGGTTTTGTCTCTTGTTGTTATGATTATACTGTATTGGTCAGAGATGTGCTACAAGTGTTATCCTCCATCTCAGAAATGCTTCATTTGCATAAACACATGTTTTTCCTCTATCTTGGCACACAAGACCAAGGACTCATGGTCTCACATGCAGATTCCACACCTGCATAGGGATCCAAGGAAAGCACTAGAAATATTGAGCAAATTCTCATTTAGGAAATGGGCCACGGGCTGTAAGT
Organism: Tarsius wallacei; assembly: GCA_963574415.1. NCBI lineage: Eukaryota > Metazoa > Chordata > Mammalia > Primates > Tarsiidae > Tarsius > Tarsius wallacei. The sequence goes on from CAUYQG010154986.1 coordinate 43,454, forward strand.
ATGAAGGATTAATATCCCTCATCTTCATAGTAGGCTACCATTTGTATAATTTTGGGCAAACAGATATGAACTATGGAAAGGCTTACATTTCCTCTATACCTTCCTTGAAAAATGACTAGAACTTAATACCTTATTGGGCCCTGATCTTGTTAAATGTTGACTGCCAACATTTTTCACTTCTGAGAACAGAAACATCCTATCCATATGGTATTATCATGTATGCCTAGGACTCTCCCAGCCTTTGCTCTGTCAGCTTTCTCAGGTTGGCCAAAGATATCCAAGCCACAGAAGTTGCCCATCATGGCAATGTTGCCCCGAAGTCTCCTGATTCAGGGAGACAACACAGACTGCAGTCCCTGACACAGCAGTCACTGAAGCCAGACCCTATTTTAGCCATGTGCTATTTTTACATTGAATTTGTCCTATACGTATTCAAAGCTAATCTCTAGGTACTAGAGAAACACTCTTAATTCTATGAGAGCTCTCTTCAGGTACATAATATAGTCATGGTAGCTATAAATGTAAAGATATCCTAGATGTAAAATAGTTTCCCAAAATAGGTATTGAGGCAGTAAATGGTTCATTTAATTGACTATTACTTGCTGAATTTGAGGTCCAACCGTGTTTGGGAACGTAGAAAACTCTATTCTAGGGATGGCATCATTCCAGGAAGGCAGAAAACCTCTAACTGAATCTCTCTCACCACCAAAACAAATAGTGGTGCATTCCATAACACCAGTGGCTGCAGGCTTGCGATGGCCTCCAAAATCTGCTCTGCTATTAGTGATATTCCTGCCTTCAAGGAATTACCAAAATGCCTAGGCAGGCAAGTGTTTCATCAGTGCTGAGGTAAAGCCCGCCCCTCTGCCTGCCCTGTGTCCCTCTGGTGCACAACACTGGGAAAAACTCTTACCCACAATTCTCAGTAGGGTTATCCACTCATGAGCCAACACAGAGAAAGCTCGAGTCACTGGGTAAGAGCTATGTATGTCTCTACTAAATGTGAAGTCTGCATATTGGGGCCTTCACTGAATCCCAGGATTTCAGCACATGTTTATACTAGTTATGATAATAGCTATTAAGTCAGCTACTCCCAATGTGTAAACTAGTTTCTATCAGTTATTTGGGGGTTTTTTGTCTTGTTTTGGAAGGGGCATAAACTCTTTAAGAATTCTGAAAGAATTAAGCTTTTGCTTGAATTTGATGCTTTCAAAATTTATGCTTTACTTCAATAGACTCTATAATATCTGCAGAGTTGAAGACACCCTCCCAAAGTGAGGCACTTTTATTACTTTGTTGTCATTGCTGGGTCTGTTGAGCCAATATCATCCTACCAATTATGTCTACAGAATCTAATGCCTGCTACTTTCCTTACCAATCCCTCAATACATTCAACCTGAATTACTGACCCCTTCTTATACTTCAACCGTCCTCCATCCCCATCTACACATCAATATACACACATCACACTATATCTACATGCCCAACTTAAACACATCACACTATATCCACATGCCCAACTTAAATGTTATGTCATCCATGAAGCCAACCCTGTCTTCTCTTTAGATGCTACAATACTAAATAAGACATGGTTCCCCATTCCCTCAGGCTCCAGAATAAGTTCCTCAAGCACAAAACAGCATCTTATTTAGCTTTGATCTTTCATATGCCTTCAAGAGAAGACACTCAATGAATGTTTGCTAAAAAAATTTAAAACATAATAAATGAATGAAGGAGCTGTATATCAGAGAATCTAGAGGACTCTATTTCCTCAGTTTAAAAAATTATTTTATTATTTATTCCTCTCATTTATTTAATTTTAAAATGATTTGGAATGTTCAATATACTATGCTTTTTTTCATGAATTAATCTGCTTGCTAAATGTATAACTCTCATCCTTTCTTAACTGACCCTTGGTTAAGTTTTCAGAATGCTATCACCTGAATTTCTGTATCTGTTTCTTCTCTTCCCTTTCTCTCCTCCTCCTCCTTCTTTTTCTTTCTCTTCTCTTCCTCCCTCTCTCTTATTCCTTTAAAACATGTGAGCTAAGACAGTTTCTACAAGTAGCAATATGATAATATGTTTGAGGTAATGTGACTCATATCCATAACAAATAGAATAGGGCAAAGAATAGTTAAAGGTCTTGAAGACTGAATTGTCTGGACTTTTCCACTGACCTTGAAAAGTCACTACTCTGAGATTCAGTGTCCTCACTTAAAAATGAGAGGTTGTAAGAGGTACAATCTTAGGTTCATCTTTCTGTATTCTGGAAAACTAATTCTCTGTATTGTGCTATAACACACTTCCTATACAGGTCTCATGAGTAGACAGAGCATAAAGCTATCTAAATCAGATGTTGGATCCTAAGGCCCACAGAGCAAATTCAGCCATCTACCTGTTTCTGTAAATAAAGTTTTATTAGAATACGATCAAATCCATTGGTAATGTCTACAGCTGCTTTCTCAGTAACAACTACAGAGTTGTAGCAGAGACAATATAACCGCAAAACCCAAAATATTGACTCTTTGCGGAAAAACTTTGCCATCCCCTGGCCTCAATGATGTGCACTAAGGCATGTGACTTCCTATCTAAAGAATCCTCCTCTGCTCCCTGAATGAAACCTGGAGTTTCACCATTAGAGGTTTACAAAATGGATATATGCCTTAGGAAGATAAAACACCTTAAATGTTAATCAGTTCCTTGTTAGGAATCAAATTATCCCTATCTGAGGCACCACAGGGAAAACAGAAGGGCTCCAGGAAGCCAAAGCAAGTTGAGAGGCACAAAAGTACACTTGCTTACATCCCAGTCTTGCCTGAGCGTCTACTATGGAGAGATGAGTCTCCAGATCCCGCTCCTGGGAGTAGAATCAGGTGTTCCATTCTCTTTTTCTTTTCTTTTTTTTTTTTGAGTTGGAGTCTCACTCCATCGCCTAGGCTGGAGGGCAGACTTGAGCCACCGTGCCCAGCCTTGAGTTCCCTTTTCTAACACGATGATGGGTTTCACTCTAAACCTGCTTTGTTGCCTAGCCCCTTTTATACCCAACAGCCAATACCTGCAAGACAGTTCTATAATGGTTGGTATGATAATAAAATAAAACCACCAATGGTCTGCACACATTATCACTACAGTCAGACTCTGATGAAATGATGTGTCTAAATCTCAGAAACCATTATGATAAGTGAAGGAGCTAGATATAAATACATTCAGAACAGCTATTATTACAAAGTCTAGACACAACAGATGTTGGTGAGGTTGTAGAGAAAAGGAAGTGCTCCTACACTATTGGTGGGAATGTCAGCTAATTCAAGCCCTTTGGAAAGCAGTTTGAAGATTTTTCAAATATCTAAAAACAGAATTACCACTGGACCCAGCAATCTCATTACTGGGTATAGACCCAAAGGAACATAAATCATTCTACCAAAAAGACACCTGCACGTATATGTTTATTGCAGCACTATTCGCAATAACAAAAACATGGAACCAATCTAGATGCCCATCAACAGTGGACTCAATAAGGAAAATGCAGCATACACACACACACACACACACACACACACACACACGCACACACACTATGGAGTATTACGCAGCCATAACAAAGAACAAAATCATGTGCTTTTCGGCAACACAGATGCAGCTGGAGGCCACTATTTTAAGCAAATTAATGCAGAAGCAGAAAACCAAATACCATTATGTTCTCACTTATAAGTGGAAGCTAAATACTGGGTACACATGGACATAAAGATAAGAACAACAGACACTGGGGACCACTAAAGGGGGAAGGGAGGGAGGTGGGCAAGGGATGAAAGACTACCTACTGGGTACCATGTTCACCATTTGGATGATAGGTGCAATAGAAGCCCAAACCTCACTAACACATGATATACTCACATAACAAACATACACATGTATCCTCTGAATTTAAAATTTTTAAAATAAAGAACAAAAAAGGATGTCTTTTAAAATAGACTTTAAAAACCCTCTGAGTGGCAATACACTTCCACAAACTCTAAGGAGAACTGGTGATAATCTTTCTTTAACTCCCATCATAATAACTTTTTTAGCAACTGGATAAGAGAAGAGTCATGTTTGTTTTATATATAATATAATCGAAATCAGCTTCACTTGGGCCTCTCATAAGCAATGACTTATGTTGTTTTAGCTGGTGTTGACTCATTGCCTCACAAAGGATGACACAGCTTTAAACATGCAGAGCATGGCCCGCTTTTTCCAATTACATGCTTCCAGCAAACGGACGATGTGGGAGTCTTGTAGCGTGGCGCTTTCTGCAACTAAGCACAATCCAGACTTTACAAAAACAGTTGCCAAGTCGGCTTTGTAATCACAGGGCTTTATAAATGAGGAGGCAGAGGAGTTAAGTTGTGGTATGTTAAAAATCACAGGGCCAAGTATCCTCTGTTTTTCAAAACAGAATCTGCGGAAACTTACAGTCAGCTCTTTTCCCCATTAATTGCTTACTCTATTGAGGTCAGTAGATGTTTTTTTAAAAGATGCCAATGAAAAGTCACAGCAAGTATGTTTCCAAACTCTCCAAGTTACGCCACTAAGATAACGTGCATGAGTGGTTGTAACAGCATTTGAAAGGAAGCTCAGGAAATGCCATTCTCATAATCAACCTTTTCTCTAGTTCTGTGCCCAGTCAAGGAGCCAGCTTGCCCCTCCTTGCTGTTAGCCTGTCTGCTCCTGTAGTGAACCGGTGTGAATGCTGGAGTTAGGGGGAGCAGAAAACCAAATTCAGAGCCTGGCTCACTAGGTTGGCTACTCACTATGAGGCTTTAGGCAAGACACTTTTCCATTCTTTTCTTTTTTTGAGTTGGAGTCTCAATCTGTCGTCCAGACTGGAGTGCAGTGGCCGCTCCCGGCCACCGCAGCCTCGAACTGCTGGGCTCCGGCGATCCTTCCGCCTCAGCCTTCCAAGTAGCTGGAACTACAGGCGCGCGCGACCACACCCGGCTAGTTTTTTGATTTATTGTAGAGATGAGGACTCGCTTGCCCAGGCGGGTCTCGAACCCGCGGGCTCAGGCAATCCACTCA
>CAUYQG010154989.1:0-41598 GCA_963574415.1 Tarsius wallacei
CGCCCGGCTAATTTTTGATTTATTGTAGAGATGAGGTCTCACCAAGTTGCCCAGGTGGGTCTCGAACCCGCAGGCTCAGGCAATCCACTCACCTCAGCCTCTCAAGGTGCGGGATTACAGGCTGAGCCACCGAGCCAGGCAGCTATTCATTTATATATGGAGATTTATTATGAGGAATTGACTCCTATGATTATGAAGGCTGAGAAGTCCCACAATAAGCCATCTGCAAGCTAGAGGCCCAGAAGAATACGTGGTATAGTTCCAGTTAGAGTCTGGAGGCCTGTGAACCAGGGGGAAGCCAGCGGCATGAATCTCAGGTCAAGGATAGAGAAGATGAGATGAGGTGTCTCAGCTCAAGTGGGAGGGCAGCAAGGGGATGAATCCTCCCTGTTCTGCCTTTCTGTTTTGCTCAGGCCCTCAATAGATTGGATAATGCCCACCACACTGGAGGGCGACCTGTTTTACTGATTCAAATTCTCATGTGGAAATATCCTCATAATGTTTAATGTGGACACCACTTCTCTCTCACCTGTGCTGGGGTGTGGGGGTTCTAGTCCTGTCTTCCCTGAGACAAGCCTCCTATCCCTGAGAGGACTCACTGACCAGCCAACTGGGACGGGCCTGTGACTGGCCTGGGCAGAGCAGTATGGTGATCGAAGTCTGCCTGCAGGTGCAGAGAAGGGTGGAGGCTCAGGCATGGTTCCACATCCAGTTCCCCATTCCATCCTCAGGCTTACTTGCTGGGTCTCAGGTGCAAGAGGAGTGGCTGCCTGATGCTGGTGACCATGACTGTTCCGCTAAGCAGGAGGATGAATCAAATACACCACTCATCGGAGCATATTTATGGCCATTTCCCAAGATTCGAATGCTCAGTTTTTATTTTCTAAATAGACATTTATTACTCTTCCCTCTTGGCCATTTCTGTGATAAAAGTGGGACTGTTAACTTGGAGTACTTTTGAGCTCAGATAACTTCATAAATAATAGAGATAGTCACTTTCAGAAGGGGCTTCCAGACCACTCCCTCTTTTCTATTTCATACCTGACCCCTTTTTAACAAATCTCAGAGTAGAGGAGGTATGATTGCCTTTTGCCTTCTAACATAACATCAATATCATAGTAGACATATTTCAAAGTATTCAAGTCACCTTTTACTTTCTATATTGTTTTCTTTAAAGGCAAGATTCCTTTCTCTCTGCAGGATAGGGAAATTCAACCTGTAAACTGGAGTTTTCCCCAGCTTCTAAGTACTGTTCAGTACTCGAGGTTGACATGGACCTTGAGAAGTTTCCTCCCAGGGTCAGAGAAGAGCTGGTTCCTAGCTCCATGGGAGGGATACTGGGAGACTGCAGAGTTCTGCAGTGCCTTCATGCTAAAACCTGTTTTGCCTGCTGAGTGCAGGGAATTAGGCTAGGTGTGAAGCCTCCTTCCATCTCTGGGGCTGGCAAACATGCTCCTTCTATTTAGCTTCCTACCTCCTTAATCTCAGAAATTCTGAAGCGCAGAAAAGGCAAAACCTCTCTCCAGCCCACTCTTCAGCAACTCCACTCATGATGATGCCACAGAAGCGGACAGACCATCCAGTCCAATCTCCTGCTTCTAGGTTGCACAACACAAGCTACAGAGCAAGCTCCCCGTGGTCTCATCTGCTCACTGGCTTGCTCTCTCCTGCACATTAACAGCTAGTGAGAGAGGAAAGAAACTCTGGAAAGAACCCAAAGTGCCCATTAGATGATTGTTATTATGTTGGTGCCTATTGCAGTGATATAAATCTGAGGTCTTAATAAAATCCAACATTTTCCAATTAGCTGTTGCTTAATTAGCGGCATGAATATTCAGAATCCTCACACACCTTTGCGCCCCCCCAGTCTCTCCCCCAAGGCTGTTCCACCAGAGTACATTGGCAACACCCTACAGAGTGGTAGTGGAGACCCACAGAGCTCAGTGTCCTCCCGCCTCCCCTCGTTTGAGGCTGGGGTGTGCAGGGAAGCCCAAGGCCTCAGCTCATGACCTCTCCTCTTCTTCCAGGGGCCAGAAGGTTTGGCCATCAGGTGGTCCCATCTGGGGAAATACAGTACGAACAGGCAAGGGTTCTTTGCTTGCCATGGAGACTATAAGGATGGTCACTTCTGGAAAAGCCCACCCTGAGCACTAGGCTATGGGACGTTTTAAGCACAGGACTATTAGAGCAATTAAAAGTCTGATGGTTTCCTCCCCCTCTGCATCCTTCCTTTTTTCTTTTCTCCTTTTCTTACTCTTTAAATAAAAATTAGCAATGGAACCCTTTCTTCAATGGCCTCTTCCCTGGAGCCTCAGTGTAGAAAACAGAAACAGCAATTCTAGCTCATCTGCAATTGAGGGTGGACAGCGTTCTACCTTCTTCACCCCACCCTCCCATCAGGTCACCTCTGGGGCACCTGCAAATCTTAGGAACACAGTTTGCAAACACTGATTCTAGTTCTTTTTTTTCCCTTCTCTCTGCAGGAAGGAAAATGAAGTACTAGGAAGAGGAGGTAGACCTCCCAAGATGGACAAACTCATCAGAAATAGAAGGAGGGACTTAGAGTCAGGCTTATTTGTCAGGGTATTTCCCAGGCCACTAGATGGAGAGACCAGACAGAAATGCATCATGGGAGGGTTCTCACTCAGAGGAAGGGGAAGGCGCCCCTCTCTACTCCTGATTGAGGGAGGACAGGGGAGAGGAAGGGAGGTGTAGGGAAGGGAGGGGAGGGGAGGGAAGAGGAGTGAGGAAAAGAGGGGAGAGGAAAGGAGAGGAGAATAAAATGTTCATTCTTTGCCCTCCAAGCCCGTCTTGCTGGTCTCTTCTTACCCTACTATGGGTTGAATATGTCGCACTGGCTGTAATTTGGGCTTAGCTTGGAGGTAATTTCCTGGTGATGCCTGCAGCTTTTTAATGCAGGCTGTCAAAATGATGTAGAATTGTGCTCTGCCAGCCACCCGGCTGACTTTATTCAGATACATCTAATGTGACAATTTTGTCAAAGCCCATTTTAAAGAGTTGTTTTGACTGAGTGTGAATGCAGCCTTCCTAATCAGCCAATTGCTGCATCTGATCCCCCCATACCAGGAATGAGGCGATGATAATTTTTCCATGGGTAAACATGTCTGGCCTTGTCTCCCTTGTGCCGGGGGTGACGTGGCCCATCACAGAGACAAGTGGTGGGACAGTGGGCTGAGCCCGGCCTGGCCACCCTGCCCTCTGCTGGCTGTCATGACAGAGCCAGGCAGCTGATCAGGCCCTTAGGCTCAGGAGCTGAGTGGAGGAGAGAAAGCTGCAAGCTGAGGGGCATGTGGGGAGAGAGGCTCAGGGAGCCTGTGCTAATGAGTGTGAGTTATGGGACCTCAGGGAGCACACACAAGCCAGAGTGAAGAGCATAGTTGAGAAAGGGCCCAATGCGTAGGAGATGCAACAGTGTCGTGAATCACAGACTCTTGGGGCTGAGAGGCTCCCTCAAGCTCAGGCTGAGGGTCCTCCTGATAGCAATACTGGGCAAGAAGAGCAAGAATGAGGGAGCTGGGCTAATAGACATGGGTTAGAATTCCAGACACTTCTCAGTGTTGGGTAAGTTACTCAGCTCAGCTGAGTTCTCGTTGGCCACTCTAAACACGAGGATATTGACCTTTGTAGGGTGGCTGTGAGAATTAAGCATGGCATCATAAGTGGGAATGCCCAGCGTGTAAGCAGAAACTTAAGAGCACCAGTTGCCCTTCCCCGCCAATCTTGCCGTGGATTCCAGGCAGGTTGGGTTGGAAGCCAGGCAGCAAGATCCACATGGAAGCAGTAACACAGTCTCTGCCAGCTACTTGCTTCCCTCATGCTCAGTGGACTGTTTATAAACACGCTTGCTAGATTTCTAAGTTCTGTGAGGGTGTGGGATGGGAATTTATTATTTCATATATATGCCAAGGACCTCATATATTCTTGCGCGTCTTTGGTTCCTGATTTGGTATAAGAAAGTTCTCAAGCTTGGTGCTTAATCAAGATTTTTTTCTTCTGCAATTTAGACCAATTTCTCTAAACATTGGCTTCTGTTTCTGAGGGAAGCAGAAAATGAATGATCAGACAACTGCTTGTTGAGGATCTATGACACACCAGGCCTCTGCAGTGCTATGCCCACCTCACCTCCTTCAACTGAGGCGCGGGAGATGGTGAGTGAGGGAGCTGGGATGTGAGCTCATGTCCTTAACCACCAAGGCCCAGATTTGCTTGTTATACCATTGCTAACTAGAAAGGCACTGTGTGTAAGAAGCCATCGTAGTTCCGGCACTGACAAATCAGCAACTGACATTTGATACCTGATCCTGAGAGGTGTGGAGGCAGGGGCTGGTGGGGGTCTCCAAATTGCTTAAAGGTCATGTATGCACAGGGGCTCCGAGGCCTGGGACTCCCCTTGCCTGGCTCTGGGATTTTCACTTTCATTTGCATCTCAAAATGTCACCTCTTTTCTTCATGCTGCTGGTTATTGGTGTTTATTTTTAATGTGCATGTGATTGAGATGAATCAGAGCTGTCTCTACCAGCTGCAGATGGGCCTAATTGAGGTGCTGGGGGTTCAGGTTTCTCTGTCTTCTTTGGGGACCCTCCCTGTACACAATCAGTTGAAAGGCTTGGACACATCTGACTTTCTATCCTAGACCCAGAATCTGATGATAGAGTCATGAGAGATTCTTGGATATGTCTAAATGACCATTTCCCCTGCCCCCCCTTTCTTTGCACCCCTGGGAACATTTGTGCTGCTGAAGGCACTTTATTTCTCTTCATAAGACAAGAGTTAAAAATAAAAATCAATAATGACCAGATTAGCAAGGGAAGATTAATTCCACTTTCGTAAATGCTAATGGGATTTGGAACCCTGGCCAGTGGGACAGGCGTGGATTAGTGCCCTTCTGCTGCTTCTAGGAGATGGGCTTGACAAGAGTTCTCTTGGGGGAGCCTGGCTTCATATTCTCTTAGCCCCTTAAGGCTGTGCCCCAGGACTAAGGCTACACCTGACCCCTGGCATCTCCCCCACATCTTCCTCAGCTCAGGAAAGTTTGACCAGAATGCCAATTTTCTGAGAGGAGAATGAATTCTCTTGGGTGGGGGTCTGGGAGTCCTTTGACTTGTGAGGCTGTGTTGAGGGTGGGTGTAGTTACAGTGGAGTTGGGAAAGCCTGCCTCAGAATCTCTTCTACATGCATTTGTTTGAGTTGCTTCAGGAACCTCTTCAGGGGTCAGCTACCAAGAAGTGAGAGGTGAACTGGAAGGCCCTGGGGAGGCATGGTGGCAGCCTGATGCCTGGTCTTGGAGAAATGCATTCTTCCCAAGCCCCATTGTCTTTTGTTTACTTTGCTCTGGCAGTGCCTGCCTGGCCTTTCCCTTCCAGGTGTCTTCTCTGCAGGAATGTCTCTTCAATTAGGCCTACCTTCCCCCTGCTTCTACCACAACCCCTTTCCCACACTCTGACTCCTTTCACCCTTCTCAATCTCTCCCCACAGCACTCACCACCTCTTAACATACCACGCCACTTATTATGTGTATTATTTATTTACCATTTGCCTCCTCCCACTGGAACGGAAGCTCCATGAGGGAAAGGATCCTGGCCTACCTTGTTCAATTGTGCGTCCTCAGTTGTTGCAGCATGCGAACACACAGAGATGCTCAATGAATCTGCATGTGATGAAAGAAGATGGAAAGCCAAGGTGTGTCTTCCCTACTTTCTTTCTTGGCCCCTTCTGTGAGAAAGGTGTTGAGGATGTGTAGAGTGGACCAGAAGATCAGGGAGCAAACCATGGCCTGCACATTCCTTGGAACAGTGCTCGGCAGGAAAGGGTTGCTGATAAAGGCAACTGCTTGGGTGAATCTCAAAGATGTGCTGAGTGAAAGAAGCTGGTCTCCAAAGGTTATGTACTGTAAGATTCCATTTATTTGCTATACTGGAAAGCACAAAATTATAATGATGAAAAAAAATCAGTGGTTATAGGGGTTATGGGCTGGGTGACGGCTGGAGAGTAAAGACTTAGCTGGAGGGAGTGTTTGGGGTTGATGGAGCTGTTATTCATTCTGATTTGGGGGTGGGTACATGATTGTACATGGAGCTATAGAAAAAAGAGTCAATTTTGCTATATAGTAATTTGAAAATAAATTTTAAAATCTTTTAAAAAAGGAAAAGACGGAGCTCAAGCAGAAGCACAAGTTCCAGGGTGACCCACAGGTGGAGTCACCCTTGCTTGTGGAAGAGGCGTCAATCCTGTGAAATATGCTCCACCCACCTGGGCCAGAGCATTGGAGGCCTGCATTTATGAATGGGAGCAGCAGATATGTTTCTTTCTTTATGAACATACAGGAGACACTCCATGGGTGTCTGTGTGCCATTTTAAAAGGACAGCAGGTTTTTAATACAGAGCAATATCACTCTGGCAGCCCATTTATTGCGATAAGAAGGCAATATACCCTGAATAGAATTTTCTTTGCAAATCCCTTTTCCTGGCCTCAGACCCAGTTATGGATTTCCCACTGTTAATAGATTTCGTCTCTTTCCCTGTCTTCTTGCTGTTCTACTCCTGTCGCTGTGCCCCGTCTCCTGATGACTGTCATTCCACTCCAGGATCTTTGGTTTTCATTTGCCACCAGGCCAAACTTTCTGTTTCACCTGTAACCAGATGGAGCGGGAGCCAGTGACAGATCTCACCCAGCAGATATGCTTTCCTCAGGGATGCCAGGCATGTAGTGCCTTTTCATCAGATGCCACTGTCCCCAGCAAGGCAATACACTGGGCAATGTTACTGTTACTTTTCCTCTTCTATTGCTTTGCATTTATTCTTCCTCTCATTCTGCCTACAGATGTTATCGAGTATCTGCTATGTGTCAGTCGTTGTGCCAAGGCTAGGACAGACCCAGCCCTGCCTTCACAGGGCTCACCTTCTGGCTCTTTCTCCTCCTAGTCAGAAACCTGAGCTATCTCAGCATTCACCCTTTCTGGCCATTCCCTAGGCTTCAGTATCCACCTGCCTGAAACCACCCTCAGGTTTGTTTTCTCTTCCCCATGTTTGCTGCCACTGTCTTAGTAGGGGCTGGCTACACCTCGCACCTGGATCATTGACCTGGATTCCTAATGTTGTCCAAGTTCCCCCTTCATAAGCTTTCTCTAAGTCAACCCTTGCCCCACCCCTGCTGATGCCTAGGTAATCTTTCTCGAAGAACTCATAGACCCTGTTTCAGAACACTTAAGCTTAAAAACTGCCTATGGGAATAGGTCCAAGCTCTTTTATGGAGCCCAAAGCACATTTCATTTCTAGGCTCATTGGAGACCACTTCCCTTACCACAACCTGCCCTCTGGCCAGCCCCCAGGACTACCTTTGAAACATGCCCGTACAACCTTCCATGTAGCCTGCCCTGACCCATCTCCAACTCACTCCCCAGGGGTCAGATGTCACCTTCTCTGAGAAATCTGCCCTCCCCCAACACCCCCTAGGTAGATATAATCTTTTCCCCTTTGTGCCCCTGTTCATACCAATAACCATAACCTTGGATAAGCTCACAGAGGGCAGGTCTGCATTTTATTGTTGTTGGCATTTCCAGCACTGGCAGGATACCTAGCATAGAGAAGAACATTTAATGCATACAGGCTTATTGAACTGAATTGATTTTAATTTTCAGATACCGTCTTCTCCAGGGTCTTTGTGTGTGGTGCATAAGAGGGGGAGGAAAGGAAAGGATGAGGAGCAGAAGTGAGGTCTCTTCAAGGCTCTTTGTCCTGGAGCCACCCCAGTCCCTTCCCCATAGTAGGTCTGGGTTCTCACTACTCTTAGGGAGAGGATTGGGTGTGAACTTACCACTTCCCCGCCAGTTTTCCTACTTCAAGCCCACAACAGCTCAGTAATGGGGAGGCCAGTGCCTTTCCTGACTCCCCCGCTCTCTTGGAAAGTGTTCACCCTAGCCTCCAATCTCTCTGGGTTGGCTTCCAGGAGCTCCTTGTCAGCTCATGGCCTGGCCACAGGCTGCAGCTGGCAGTTGCAGGAGCTCAAGGGAGCTTCCTTTCCAAGGAGCTCTCTTCGTTTCTGAGACTGTGTGAGTGGAGAGACATCTCTTTGCCTTTCCTCCTCTGATTCTAAAGTCCATGCTGAGTATTTTTTTTTAAGGGAAGCCTGATAGTCTGGGGGGAGAATTTCTCTAGTTTTGGTCAGGAAATTCATGGATTCTCTTGAACCAGAGAGTTCCAAAAATGAGAGCTTTTCTGCTTCTCCTGCCTTCTTCCTACTTTCATCACCCCCAAATCTGCCTGAAGGCCCCAGTTGGGAGCGGGATTTTATAGGTAGTTGCTGTTCTTATGGCTGTTTTATTTTTTTGAGAAATTAATTTCTGGTCTTTTTATATTTCCTCCACCCCACCCCTTTTCAAGAGGGTAGCCAGGCCTTCTATGTTTTTTTGCTTATGCAGATTAGAATTGTATTGCCAAAAGAGAAGCTGATCATACACAAACTTCCTTCCTGGCTTTTGTTTTCTAAGTCTTGGCTCCTTGGAGGAACTGGGGTGGGAAGAGATTAAAGAACTTCAGAGGGGAGCGCTTTCCCACAACGAGGAGTGGACTGGAGAGACTCAGGTTGGGGAGGAGGGGCACATCCTTAGCCTCTTTGGCAAAAGGTTGTACTTGCTATTTGTTCCCCTTATAATGTTCTTCCCATAGATAACTTGCTTCTTCACTGCATTAAAGCCTCTGCTCACATGTTCCTTCTCAAGGAGACCTTTCCTGACCAACCTGTCTAAAATGGTGACCTCCACAAGTTTCTTTCATGTCATCTGATCTATGTTTCTTCTTAGCATTAGAGCTGCCTAACACATGACATATACATTTGATTATTTGTTTATTATTATTTTTTCTATGCTTAGAATATAAAAGCTCCAGTAGACAAAATATTTTTTGTCTGTTTTGGTTTCCTGCTATAGCTGCATTTCGTAGATCGGTTAATGGCATCTGCAATGGCTAATTTTATGTGTCCACCTGACTGGGCCATGGTTCCTAGATATTTAGCCAAACACTAATCTGGATGTTGCTGTGAAGATACCTTTTAGATGAGGTTGACATTTAAGTCAGTAGACTTTGAGTAAAGCAGATTGCCTTCTATAATGTGAGTGGGCCTCATCCATCCAGCTGAAGCCTTTAAGAGCTAGCCCCTGAGAGTGAGATGGAAATGCAGACACAGGGAGAGCAGGTGGGTACCTCGGGATCTAGGTGGGACCTCGTACAGCCTGAAGAGAGAAGCATGTGAGTGTGCATTGTTAGCCTATGATTAATACATAATAATATAGTAATCACCAGGCAGAGCGATGTTAATACAACATTAGGCTGGAAATAACACCCACAGGAAACACCATCTCAAGCCTCCCACAGCATCAGCAATTTGGCCTCTCATACTGTTAGTTCAGGTGAGAGCCGAGGCCCCTGAGGTACCTAGAAACACAGACCAGTTCCTAACACACTCAGATGGGGAAGTGCTCAGCAGCCTAGGTACCCAGTTCTGCCTGGGTCGTTGACCCCTAGGGAGAGCTCTAGGGTTTCCCTGCTCCTTATTCTCTCCCTTATTTCATGCACAAGCAGAAAGAAGGTGGGTTTCCATGGGTTGAGGGAAAGGATGGTTTGGGGCCACGGTGCTGCAGGCCTGGTCTCTCTCACTCAGGATTCTGTAACCCAGGCTATCTCTCCTTCCTCCCCGTGAACTGTCCTGGATTGTGGATTTCTTGCTGGGACCCTAGACTCTCAGCCTGGAGAAGAAGTGCTTCTGCTTTCATGCTGCACTTTAATGTGGATTCCCTCCCACTCTCAGGTTAAGTAGGTATAGACCTGGAGAGAAGAAGGAAGAAGAACACCTGCCTCTACTCTTGGCCAGAGCAAACTTGATGGGCTCAGGTTGCTCACCAGGGACTATTTTGGAGTTCTCAGCACAAACTTCAAGAGTGTGCTTGGTGCTGACCTTGTCCTACACACATCTGTCTCTGCAGGAGCACTACAGGGGTTAGAATGGTGACTGAGTGTGGCTAGGATAGACAGGATTTAGGTGTCAGGGCTTGGGGTACCTGACCAAGCATTGTCTTCTAGGCTTACATTACGTATGCATAGAAATAGGAGAACACCTGATGTTCTAGCATGCGTAAGTCCCTGTAGGCAGGGGATGGGTGGCTTGATCACTGCAAGATCTCAAAATTCACAAGATGTTTGCATTTCCAGGTCTTAGCAATTGCTCAAGAAAATGGCTCAAGTGAGAAGTCTCAGGAGTAGAGCCAGTGGTGTGCTTGCCATGGGAGGAGCAATGTCCCAAAGTTAAGTGGGGAGATACTTTCTGAAAGACATGGAACCTAAAAGGTTATAAGGGTGGATGTTAGCCTGAGAGGCTGACCAGAGCTAACCAGTTGATTCAAGTTGACTATATGCTTATGTCTGCCCTGTCCCCTGACATCTTTTCATTTATGTCTCCCTTAATTCCCTGGTGTCTGAGTATCATCTTCCTGGCTAAACCTATATCCTGCAGTTTCTCACCACACAGGGAATACTCCTAGCTCCATTGTAAATTGTGACCATCTCTTTATTGCTCTGGCTCAGGGCTTACTGTGTAGATAAGAACCAATGTGGTTGTTGCTCAGCAAATTAAGATAATGTGCAACCCCAGCCTAGTGAACATGGAGCCACTGGTGTTTAATATACTCGGGAGAAGAGGGGAATACCATCAGGAACCTGGAGCTAGCAGTGCCTGGTGTAGATTTTGCTGCTCTGGTATTCAATGTGTCCAGACAGAGACAGATTCTCTGGGACCTGTTGCTGTCACTTTCTCTTCTTGGCCAGAGTAGATATTTTCTTGGGCCAATTCTACTCTATGATGGATCACCACCTGCTCCTTTGGGCAGGAAGAGAAGGTAGGGATGGAAGGGGGGAGGAAAGGGAGTGAAGCTGACAGAAGGTTAGAAAAGACTTCTGCAGAATTCCCCAGAGCACTTCTTTTGCGAGTTTGGTGACACTGCCCCCCCATTGTCCCTCCTGGCCAAAGTGCAAGGTATCCAGGTCATTTTGCAGGCTCTGGGACTTTGTTTCTTCCCTCTAGGCAAAGCCAGCTTTGACCATCTCTGTCCTCTCTTTCTGGGCTCAGGTGACATGTGCCCTGCTTCCTATGTCTTTACAGGGCTGCATTGCCCCCCGACACACAACTGTTCCTGTCTATCCTGGCTTCTGGGTGGAGCAGCACTACCTTAGCTCCAGGTTCCTGGTGGTATTCCCCTCTTCTCCCGAGTATATTAGGGAAGGAGACTTCCCTAAAGCCAGTGAAAGAGAGGGGTTGCCAGATACTGTTGCCTCCTGGGGAGGTGATAAGAAGATCTGCAAAGTCTTTCAGGCAGAGCGGCACACATGTCATCAGAGCACAGCCCTGGGCACCTTCCCTCTACCATGTCCTCATGCTCACTGGCAGCACACAGGTCCTGCCACACAGGGCAGAATTCACTGGCACCTACATAACAGCTCTGTTGTGGCATATAGTAAAAAACACACCCTGCGGCTTTATGTCGCTTAATTAATAAACTCGTTATTAATCCCCCAACACCTGCAAGCACAATCAGTTCTTCGTTGTGACCATGTGCCGTGTTGGTGGGAATCTGCTTGACCCCAGCTCTGGCTTTGGCAGATAAGGAGGAAGGCACCTGGGTTAGGCACCTGCTCTCTTTCCCTTGACCCCATTCTGTCTATTTCTTATTCTCTGGGAATCCTGTAGTATGTCTGCTATTTTATACCTTTTTCAGTTAGTGCTCCTCCCAGACCTTTTTACTGGGCTGCCATAGCACCTCGCTTGGCTGCTCTGTGTTGACCACTGGTGCTCATAGCTGCATCCTTCCTCGCAGGGAGATGCTTGGGAGGCCATGTCCCCAGTTGGACTGACCAGTACCAGTTACAAAAGACCAGCCCCCTTTCCTCAAGGTGGGACATGTCTGTGGTGCTGTTCATGCTTTAGACTCCATGGGAAGGCAGATGGAAGCTAGACTTCAGATAATACCATGTCTTTCCTGGCTTCTTCTCTGCCATCCTGCATTCCTCACTTCCTAAGTTTCCTCCCAAAAATCTTTCTTCCATAAATCCCTGGCACAGGAAGCCCCATCTCAGGCTCAGTGTCTGGGGAACCCCACCTAAGACAAACAGCTCACTTTAGTGGCGAATGTGTGTGTGTGTGTGTGTGTGTGTGTGTGTGCGCGCAAAAGAAGAAATGTTGGGATGGAAATTAGATGAGTTCCACCCATAAATGCTTTCTAGGATACATAAACCAGAGACACTAAGGTAGGAAAACCAGGAGCATTTCCTGGGGAGATGGCATGTCTCCTGGGTCTGGGAGGAGGAGCAGTGGGAATGAAGCAGAGTACCTGAGCCCTAGGTAGAATGTTGGCCTCTTGTCCAAGTTCATGGGGAGGACTGCAGCCAGGACTCAATAGACCTGACTCCAGGGTCACACTTCTTCCACATGCCTCTCTTCCCTGAGCTGGGTGGCTGACTGGAGACTGGGACCTCGTCACCTCCTGGCCCAGCCTATGCCTAGCACCTCAGAACATTACACACTGCACAGGACTTGCCTGAGCTTAGCACAGGGCCAGATGAAGTGGTTTGCACTCATTAAATGTCTGTTGAGCGGAGCTGACACTGTAACTGCTCCCACCCAGCTTGCATTTTGTATGTCAAGGTTCAGTGAAGGAAAAATTCTCCACTCTAGATAGTTCAGGCTGAAAGGGATTGAATGCAGAGATTTCAGAGCTTACACAATCACTGGAAGCACAGAGAAGTGGGTTCAGGGTCAAGGCTGCAAGAATAACTCCCAGAAAAATACAGCATTAGGGAAGCCCTGGCTCTGAGGCTGCCACTAGGCTATGCCCATCAAGGTCTGTGCTGCTGCTGGCCCCAGAGAAGTCTCTGGAGACCTGGTGATGGGAGAAGAGAGTAGAATCCAGGGATTAGGTGACCAGATGAAAAGGCTGTTGCCACCATTTTTGAAACTTAGAAAATGAGGAATAAACACCAGGAACTCCTGCAAGTCTGTTGTTACTTTGATAACCATCCACAGCCCAGGATAGAGGAAGAGCACCTTCCTCTACTGTGTGTCTTCCAAGTCTTATGCAACTGCACGCACTTGGTGAACTCTAACATACACCTGAAACATAGCTACAAGGTGTTTTGAGAAATGCTTGACAACTTTTCTGTGTAGATAGTGGGCTGGCTTGAGTACAAGGTGCTGACAGAGCCAGCCAAGGGCTCTCCCACATCTTCTCCTCTTCCTCACACATACTCCTTCAGGTGGATCTGCCCAATGGCAAATCTCCTTCCATCCAAGCAGTTGCAGCTAGTGAGGCCTGATGTGGGAGATACCTGGGGGAGCAAAGTTTATGGTTCTCAGCCCTCGAGGTGGAGTCAGAAAAGCTCTGAGTGAGTACATGGTAGGAATACATTACATGGAGAAGGTTCCACCCGTGTACATGGAGACCATGAAGACAAAGACTTCCACTTTTTGGGCCGGGGTCTCCTGGGCCCATTGCTGGAGTCAAGGTCTGGGGGTGTTCTGTGGGCACGCACAGCACTGACGATAACCTCCTCAGACCCTAGGCACTGTCATCACTTGCTGTAACTCTGTTCACCCATTTTATTTGGAGGAAAGCTGAGGTCTAGTGAGACCCAAGAACTTCACGACTACCAAAAAAGAAAATTAGACAAAATTAGAGACAAAACTCAAGTCAGGCTTCTTTCATAGATTGATGGATATCTGACTTTTTCAAGATCTTCCTTTTACATAGGGGAGGTCACAATCCCTTGCATTTCATTCTGAACCGTCCTGCATTGAGAACTCTGAGTGGAGATGTGAAACAGTGGCCCTTCTTTCTTTCAGTCAGCTTCAGTAGGACGACCAGCCACTTGTAATCAGCATGACTTTTCTCTTACTTCACGCCAATTGGTGGACAGTATGGGGAGGGGGATTTTGACTCTCGAGAGAATCTTACAATTGTTCTGCAGAGAGCTGGCTGTGTGATGGAGTTCTCTATTTCCCACGAGTCCCCATGAATACGTTCAATGTCACGGACAGTCCCAAGTTGAGAATGTCGTTAAGGAACTTTTGGCATTGAGAGAATGGGGGTGGCTTAAGAATTACTTTGGGCTTTTCTCCTTCTGATATTCCATGTTTCTGTGACTTGACCTAGAGATGGGCCTGGCATGAGGCCATTGGCCTGGGTGTGTGTGTGGTAGGGGGGAGGAGAGAAGGGGCGTGTAGACGAACTTGACCACAAGGGGAGGCAGCATAGTCTGAGACCGTGGGTGTCTGCTTGAGTTGTATTGGGTGAGTAGTCACATTCTGTTTTTCCTCTTCTCTATATTGTGTCCCTAAATCTGTGCTGGAAGGTAGTGGGCTGGTGGCTATCACTCTGTGGTGGCATCTGTAGGGCCTGGCACCTCATTTCCAATTGTTTGGGGCCTCAGGTGCAGATGTACTTCAAGCTCTTCTGAGGATGGAGGTGTAGAGATAGCCCAGCTGAGTTATAACAGCCTGTCTGGTAGAGAAGTGGCTGGGCATTCCTCCAACACCCTGAAGAGATTAGGAGGCAAGACACATCCCCCAAGAGGGCACGCCAGAGTCCTACACGACTAGCAGAGGAACTTTCACTTGGAGACGTATGTCACTGCATGCCATGCCCCTCATGCCATGACTGCCAGGCATGTGTGATCCTGTGTGTGGAGCTGGGAGAGCAGCTGGAGCGGGGCCTGGGTGTACTGGAATCCAGCTCCTCACTTGGCCAAAACATGCTTTCTGTGGCCCTCAAAATGCCCTCACCTAGCTGATGATGTGTGTGGTGCCCTTGTGTATGGGTGTGTGTCTGCTTCCCGTGTACACATGTGCAGACATGCATAAGTGTGTGAGTATCTTAAACTATTCATGTGTCTACATGTGAATCCCTCCGTGTGGCCCAGCACACTTTGTGCACATACTCTTCCATGTGTTTCTTGGGCAAGAGGATGGGTGCACATGTTTGTGTGTGCATGCACATTCCAAATGAGTGTGGGCAGGTCTCCCTGCTGGGCTTTGCGTCAGGCCGTGGGCTCCTAGTGGGTGAGTTTGGCTTTGTCCTCCCTGCTCCAGGGTCGATGGCATTGATCCAGGAGGAGTGAAGGATCAATTGTAATTTGGTTGGAGGGCCTGGCGCCAGAGTGTGTGAAGAGTAATTAGAGGAGAGAAGCTGATGCAGAGGCTGGGCCCACTGCCCTTGTAGGCCTGGAGCCTGTGGGCAGATGGGGTATGGGCAGGGGGGACTCATCAGGCAGATCCAGGGACTCTTTCCATGAATGCACAACTCCTGGCTGAGTCTCCTTTCCTCTCCTGGGCTCAAGACAATCTCTGAGAAAATCCCCAAGGAGTGGTGGGACTGGAGGCCAAGCTGCTTGTTTTTTGCTCTTGCTGGTCTATAGTGTGGGAACAAGGTCTCCTGACAGATTCACCACCAGGTGTCTCTTACATAACAGAATCACTTGTTACTTGTTCAACTTGCCTTTCGACAAGTTTTCACTTTTCTTTTCTCCTTTGAACCTTACATCATAATCACAAGAGAACAAGCATTAAGTTCTGTTTTACAGCTAAGGAAATGGAGGCACACGTGCAAGGTGACTGGCCAGAGATCCTAAGGCCAGGACTGGGGTTACAGTCCAGACCTAGCTGGGCTGTCACAGGGGTTCTCAGATAAGTCACAGAGCCTGTGTGTGTCTGCTCATCTGGGGCAAAGGGGGTGGGAAAGGAAGCAACCCAGAAGGCTTTGGAGTACAGTCTCTGCTCCTATGAGGTCAGTGATTCCTCAAGCTATGCCTGGGTCCCAGAAGGGCTTTACAGAGGACCTGTATGTGGGCTTTGCCCCCTGAGGTCCTGACTTAGTGAGTCTGGGGTGCATCAGAGGTGAGACCCAGAGTTGAGATTTTAGTATGTGCTCTGGTTATTCTAACACAGGTGGTCCATGAAGTATGCTTGGGGATACAGAGCTATAGGGGGTGGAAGGAGAGGAGAGACAGCAGGAAGCAGGTGGTAGCTACTCAGGGCAGCGTCTGCACAAGGGAAACCTGTGTGCTGGACATCCTGCCTACCTGTGGCAGATAGAGAGGACCAGGGAAGCTTCTGGGGAGAGTGGGTGACCCTAACCATGAGTAAAGAGGGAAGGATAGAATGACCACTCTTTAAAACCCAGGCTGTTCTGAGGTTCATGGGGCCTCCTTCCCAGATGTAGTGGAGGCTCCTTAAGACTCACATTTTTGGGGTTTTGGAGGAGAAGTGATTGCATCTTACTCAGGCAGTAGCGGGTTCCAGATCAGACTGGAGGGGAAACTGAGAGGAGATGGAAAGGCAGCAAGAACAAAATAGAGAGCTGGAAGTATTTGGGCGCCTTCACTGCACAGCTAATGGTGACAGATTCACAGCCATTGCTATTAAACGCCCGAGATCATTTGCTAGCATGAGGAGTGCAGGGAAAGAACTCTGTCCTAATTGATTCATCAGCAAGGAGGGAAGGAAGCAGGGCTCGCCCAGAGAAGGGGAAGATGGTCCATGATTCTAAAAGGAGAAGCAGGACTGAGACAACATAGCAGACGGGTGGTGTGAAAGCCCTTCTCTCCCCAGCCTGTGACTGTCTTGCCCTGCATGATAGTCCGCCAAGGATGAGAGGCATGAGACTTCCAAAAGGATGGGGTTTGTCTTCATGGATGTGAAGTGCTTCCTTTCTGAGAATTAGGGAATTTTCTGCAGGAAGCAGTGGGTTATATTAGCATGAGTTGAGCTGGGGACCTGGCGGTGTGTCCATAGGTCTCCTTTGCCTAAAGCAATCTGCAGAAAACCTCCTGGTCTCCATGGACTACTCTTTGAAACAGCAGAGGTACCTTCTCTAATCTATAGTGGCCTCTTGACTATACTTTGGAGACCTGTCCTAGGATGACACTAGGCTTTAGCACTGGTTCTTTTAGAATAGTGATTCTCAGATATGTCACAGACATGCTTTACAGGAGGGAATATGGCTGGGGAGTGCTGGTGCAGCAGGGAAACAGGACTGCTGAGACAAGTGTTATCACAAGAAGAGAATTTCAGGGTGACTTGAAATTACCTCCTTAATTTTCTACCAAGTGTTTTAACCTTTCAGCTAGTAATGGACTGACCAAGGAAAGGATCAGAAAGCCAGGCAAGGATGCCTAGGGCTTTCCCTCTTGGTCCATCCTTTACCCATTTCTCTCTTCTCGGTGTGATGTGCTAGTCCCATATGGCACCCATCCCTACCCAGTTTCCTGTGTTCATCTCGGCTCTCACTCTTTGTGCAATTACTCATACATGAGCCAAGCTGGGATGCATAACAATATACCCTCACATTTGTCTAATGCTCAAGCTCCTCTTATACCCATGACGTCATTGGATGCACACGGCACGCTGCGAGGGAGGCCACACAGTGTCACGGCTAAGAACACAGACTCTAGAGGCAGACTGCCTGGTTTCTAACCCTGTTTCTGCCCCTACCATTGGTGTGATCTTAGGCAAGTCCTTTCATTTCTTCTTCTATAAAATGAGGATAGTAACAGATCATCCCCCTCTAATGTCATGAGAATTTAAGAGTTTAATCTTTGTAAAATGCTTATAACAGGGCTTGGCATGCGGGAAGTTCAATTTGTGTAAGTAGTATTGTTGTGATTATTCCAGATGAGCGGAAGGGGAAACTGAGGCTCAGATAGGATGAGTGATTTGCCTAGGTCTCAGAATAAGGATCTGGCAAGATTGGGGCTTGAACCCAGACCTCCTGGCTCATAGTGCTGCAACATGAAACAACGCGGGAATCAATCAAAATGCCTTGCACGGACTATCCACCTCCTGGCCCAGAAGTGCACAGGGCTGGAACCACAGCAGGTGCTGGCACTATTGAGGGTCTACTCCAGCATGTGCCAGGCACAGTGCTGTGTGCTGCATGATCCCCATCATTGGCTCCTGAAAGGTGGATATTTTCATCCTGTGCTTGCAAGACTCCCAGCTTCTAAGACGCCAGTTGCTTTTCTGGATGCAGATTAGAGGCTCCAGACACTGGAGCCTCTGGAAACGGCTCAGGGGCTCCACATCCTTGTGATCGTGGTGCTGTCCACAGTGCTGAGGGACTCAGCCAGAACCCACTGCTCAGAGCTAGGGCAGAGGGATGTGCAGGAGGGGCTCGCTCCTGTTCTCCCCTGCCTCCTAGCCTCAGACCAGGGGCTGACTTCACATGTCTCTCTTTGATCTCTAGGGGCTCAGAATCTAGGATGCTTTACAGGATAGGAGAGTTCTCTCTTTTCTGTTAACCTCTCTCTCCCCTTCTTGTGTGTATGGGGGCACTGGGAATTTACAGACACAGCACAGAATATGTGAGAGTGCACACGCATGCAGGAGCATGTAGAGCCGGCACGTCCTTGCCGCATCTATATGTATCTTTATGGTTCTCCACGGGGCCGTGTGTACGTGTGAAAATGTGTGGGTGGGCAGGTCTGTATGTGGCAGCATAGCACCTGTCTGCGTGGGAGGTGTGAGAGTGTGTGTGTGTCCCTGGAGTGTGTATGGTGTGGCGAGTGTGTGGGAGGAGGCTAACAACTGTGGTCTGTGGGGTGCTGGCGGTACTGCAGTTGTGAGGAGTTCTAGTTTGCTTGGCCTCATCGGCACTCTTTCCCGAAGTCGACTGCATGCAGGAGCACATGCACACATGTGCGTGCACGTGCACACAGACACACACACACCTACATCCTCAAGCCTTTTCACACCTACTTCTTCCCAGTAACATAAGTAACCCCAGGATTATAGTGCAGCACTCAAATGTGCATGCAAACACTGACACACGTGCACACAAAACACGATTCCTAGACACCCAACCATCTGAAAGACCACACAGCAGGGGCTCCATTGAGTCCTCCCTCCTCTTCCCTATCCCTAACCTTCAGCTTCCCATCTGTTCCCAGGCGCTGTCCTCTCTCTCGTCTCCCTTGGGAGTGACTTTCTTTGGCTTGGTGCTCTTGGCAGATCCATCCACGGAGCTTGGCCCCAGCACAGTAAGGAGGGTTAGGCACTCACTGGCATGACCGCATTTCCTCCCAGAAGTGTGGATTTGTCCGCATGAATGCCAATCCTAGTTACATGAGGCTCCTGCTGGCGCCACCTGCTGGCGTCTGCTCCCTTGCGTCTGCAGCAGGTGTGGGGTGCCCGTTGGCCTGGATGATGAATGGCAAACCACCCACCCTGGGTACCCCAGAGACCAGGATTAGGGCAAAGTGCATGGCAACTGGGACACTGGGTCCAGTGTGAGCATGAGGAAGGTGGATTTCATGTGGACAAGTCTCCTTGGGACTTGATTTAGGCAAGAAGAAAATAGTGTCCTAGGGACATCTGTGACAGGAATTCTGATGTAGAAAACATGAGGTCCTACGTGTACCGAACCACACAGGTCAGTGTGTGTCAGCCTTGAGTTGAATGAGGATATGCTGCACACTTGCCCATTTGAGAAGTTTAAGAGGATGAGGACTTTGTAGATAACATATGTATGGTTATCCAAAGAGATGTGGTGAGTGACTGTGTACATGGGAGTGTCCTGCATTTATGTGTGTGCCTCTGTACATGTGATTTTGCTTACATGTGTGTTCCTACAATGAGTGTGTGTGTAGTATTTTGCATGTGTATGTGTGTGTGTGTGTGTGTGTATTTGTGGGTTTCAGTTGTATTAACATACCATAGGGTAAAAGCCTTGGCATTTCTGATTATGTCAAACCCTTCAACCTAGATACAGGGCCTTGAAAAAGTGTCAGCATTTTCTCCTACATTGCACACTCCTGATTCCCCCTCCAGGTGATACTCAGCCTCTTCCCCTTCTCTTTCTTTATTCTCTAAATGCCCATAATTCATGCTAGAGTCAGACTTGGTAGAATTCTGTGTACAGAGATTTCCTGGCTACCATCACCTCAGGGTCCAAGTGTGGCTGAACCAGCCACTGACCCCTTCTTGTCTGCCAAGAGCAGCCCGTTGGCCTGGATGATGAATGGCAAACCACCCACCCTGGCCCCTCCTCACTCTGTGCATGTTCATAGGGTTCATGCCTCAAAGAGTCTCCACAAAGGGACAGCATCCCAGGGCAGAGAAAGGCCCCTTCTCCCCACAGCAAATGCTCTTTTCAGACCAGCCTCCCTCTTGTTGGAATGTTGCAGAGGCTGCTTGGTGCCCCTCAATTAACCTTGGGAAGCTGCCAGGAGAGCAGCCCTTGCAGCAGCCAGCCTCTCCGTCCCCCTCTCCACATTCCTCCTTCTATCGGCTCATTGTCCCAAATTCCCCATGAGACTCTCTTTTCAGTGCCTCAACTGGCCTCCTCCCACAAACCCCCTCGCCCCAGGCTCCCCTGGCAGCTGTACCCACAGCCAAGTCCGCAGACTTTTCTTTTCCAAGTTGGTTTCCTAGAAAGGGAGTGGGGAGGAAGGCTAGATTCAAGCCTGCTGCAGTCGGGGCTTTGGATAAACTCTCTTCCTTTCCCAAATGGATCCATCACTGTTGATATATGCCTCCCACCCACTCCCAGGAATACACCCTACTCATTCACACCCAAATCTCCTCTACAGTCAGGCCTTCTCAAGTCAGGCAATCCTCTCTCCTCGCTCCATGAGTCTCTGTTATCTCATGTTGTCCCCTAGTTTCTAACCACCTAGCACAGACAATGGGCAGCAGACAAGGTTATAGGGTTCAGCACTGTGCTTTAATCTTAACCAGAGCCACTGCAGCCCTGTCCTATGGGACCCACAGAGGCCAGAGTGTGCTCTCCTGCACAGGCCTCTGGTAGACCCTGTGTGCACAACACCTCTTGAACACACACTGTGGACTGGTTACCGTATGAACTCCTTAGCTTACTCCATTCTTCTGAGCAACCCTATTGTCTGTTAGCTGTAAGTTCTGTGAAGGCAAGAACCATGTCTTTCTTGCTTGTCTGATACCCAGGAGAGTGCTCAGCACACAGTGGGTACTCAACACATATCTGTGGGTGCAGGCTGCTGACCAGATGGTTGGACTATTATAGAATTCCCAAGGAGACTTTAAGAGGTTACACAGCTTGGTTCAGGATGCACTGGTGGTGAGGTAAGGCAGGGAGGGAGTCCAGGTCTTCTGACTCTGAGTCCAGGAATCTCTCCTTTATGCCATATTTGCCTTGTGTCCAAGCACCATGGAAACTTGTTGCTGTGGTACCCTCTGCCATGGACGTGTTTTCCAAGAATAAATCCAGCTCTGTCTCTAGACTCTCCACACCACTCTGAAGCCCAGCAAGGGGAAGGGAAGAGAGGAAGAGAAGTACAGGATATAAAGTAGGGAGGGCTTGTGGAAGGGGGCTATGAAAGCGGCTGGGCAAAGGCAAGCCCGGGGGTACTGAGGGGAAAAACAGGGCTGACATTTCCATCTGACCTCTGGCTTCTGCTGGTCCCCAGTCCCTCTTCTTGTCCCCGCACCTGCTGGAGTGATGCTCATGCCAGGGATCTGAGGAAGGGCGGAGGGGGTAGTGGTATAAAGATGCATTGGGCATCTCCCAGCACTCCACACAAGGCCCTTTTGTGTGGGTGCTGAGAGCTCAGTGTGGAGGGGTCCAGAAATGGGAAGTCAGGGTCGAACGGGCACCAGAATAGACCCTCCAGAGCTCTCCAGCTGTGGCTCCAGGGCCCACTCTCCTCCCCCACCCTCAGCCTATCCATCTGTGGGTTCAAAGCAGGAGCCCAGGCCCCTCCTCACATCACTGCCTCTATCCACTGATCACCCTCCACCTCTGTGCCCTCAGGAATTTTCTTCCTCCTCAGCCTCTCCTCTGACCAGACCTGCTGTTCACTCCCTCTCTGACATGAATTGTCTCACCCCCACTCTATCACCCCCATTTGCTGCCACTTTTTTGAGCCGACCTGTTTCCTCATTCTCCCCCAACCCATCTCTGTTTCAAATATGGAGGTCTCTTTCTATGCCATGAACTTGCCAGTCAGGTCACTTCTTGCCACTTCTGCACATTCAGTTGCCACACACCTTTTCTGAGTGCCTACTCTGGGTTAGGTCCCAGGGACATGAAACTGACCAGCCCCCGGTCCAGCAGGCTTCCCTGGTCTGCAGTCTCATGTTTCCTCTATCTGCCTCCTCCTCTCCTTTCCTGGAGACTGAGCTCAGGTGCCCGCGCCATCTCCTTCCTCCTACTGTTCTACCGCATCTCAAGCCTGGGCCACCGTCTCTCCTCAAGTGCTGTGTGGACAGAGCTTAGCAAGTACTGTTTGTGTGGTCAATCTCATCTTTCCAACAGAGACTGTGGCTGATCACTTGAATGTCCCCCACAATGCCCAGCGCAGTGCTGACTGCAAGTAGGCGTTCAGGCACTACTTCTCACTAGGGAACCCTTTCTGCTGGTGCTTCTCCTGTATAGGTCCTGGATCTCTCAATTTCTGGCATCCTAGCATGACCTGTTCCTTGGCCGACTCCCCATATTTTCCTGAGCCTCTGCTTGAATCAGCCTTTTGTGAGTTTCAAGGTGCCAGTTGTGTAAGGCTATGACTCTGGGTGCCTCTGTGGAAGCTTCTGTGCTATGCTAGAATCCCTGGCCATTCAAGCCCTTGGGATAAGCCAGGTCCCACTTTCATTCTGTATAACATCACAGGGGCATAGCAGCAGGCTATTGTGGAGTCTGTGACAAATAAATGCCCATAGGAGTGTTCAGATCTCTCTCTCCTGCAGACCTCTACACATGAAGGAAGTGTAACTCACCCAAAATGGAATGCCCCAGACTTCCAGCCTGCTAGAGCCAAAGCTGGATGGTGCAGTGGAACCCTGACTCCTAGCTGTCTTCTAGACTTCTAGACTCCTGGGTGTGTGAGTGAGTTTCATTGCTGCCAGTCTGTCCCAGCATCTTGCTGCTGGGGCCTTTAGTTGTGGGCAGACTAGGGTATACTTAGGTGGGCCAGAGTTGCCCCAGGATGCCTCAGAATCACAGTTTCTATGATGCAGCCCTTGGCAAGGTAGGGAGTTGCTGAACAATGAGGGAGACATGTTCCCATGGGGTGGTCCACAGGCAGGGCTTTCATTAGGGTTCTCAAGTTGTGTAGGATCAATGTCATGTAGAGCAGCAAACCTCCTTTCTGTGTTTCTAGCTTAAGCCACATAACCATAAAACATGTCTTCTCCAAGATCATTCAGAGCTGGCCTGGAATACCAAGACGAGAGAGGAGAAGGGTTGGTATGGCTGAGGGTGCTATCCATCTGGTTTTCAAATACACTTATCCTAAAGTATGGATCTACTTTCTGCCTTGGGCAAGAAATTATTTCCTCTCATCCAGACAAGAAATAAATGCAATTTGGCTAAAATTCCAGGAACTGGTTTCTTTATCACTTAATTTCTATGATGTTGCCACAGATGCATCTTTAAGAACTCTGATTTAGGGCGACCTTTTTTTCAGGTCCCCTCCTACTGTAGGAGGTTTTCTGTCTTAATAAGTCCTACTTTCTCAAAAAACAAAACGAAACAAAACCACCACCACAACAAAAACTCCAACTAAAGGCTCAGCATGAGAGAATTCCACTCTGTAGCTATACCTGTTCATACCTATGCACACACACATGACCAGGACAGGATGTAGGAGGTGCCATCAGCTCCTCACTTGCAGAGGTGCCACCTTTGCCACATGCTCAGGATGACTAGAGCACGGTGAAATTGTTAGGCTGCACCTCTGCAATGGATGGGGTTCTGGTAGAGCCTCTTCCTTGACTTATGGACTCATCTGGATGAACTATCATAGAATGATACTATGGTGGTGAGAACAGGCATCTTAAGCTAGAAAGGACTGAATCAGCCTCTGGATCTGTTACTACCCCCTAACAGAGTTGCAGCCTCCAGGGAAAATTGCCGCTGAGTAGGAGAACCCTGAATTTTCCAGGAAATTCGAACCATAATGAAGTTTGAGTTTTAATAAGAAAAAAGTCTTCAGGAACTTACATTTGGAGAGGGCAAGATGAATTTTTAGAGTATCCACTTGGATCCAGAGAAACAACTTATGACCAGAGCCCACCTGCCCAACAGACAAGCAGGGAATGAGACGAGAAAAAGTCAAGCAAGGAAACCTGCAAAGTTCTGTGAGTATTGTGAACTTGGATGGAAAATTCTTATGCTAAAAGGGTTTGGGAACCTGGCAAAGCTTTTCTCCCCCTTTCCTGCATCAGATCTTAAGATGGGATATTTATAATTCAGAACTCCAGTTTTTTTTTGTTTATTTTCATCTCTCCTTCCAAGTTCTTTTAAAACATGCTGACTGGTCTCTGGTCTTAAGAGAAAACAAGGTGAAATAATTTGCTTCACAAATGGGCTAGTCTTTTACAAGGGTCAAGGGCACATCCCTGAGATTTGGGACCCTGGTAGCCACTTGAATTAAAGTGCAACAATTCTAAGATCCAGATACTGTAGGTCAAGTTCTTCTGTGATGGCTAATTTCAACTTGACTGGAATAAGAGATGCCCAGATGGCTGGTAAAACATGATTTCTGGATGTGTCTGTGAGGGTGTTTCTGGAAGAGATTAGCATTTGTATTAGAAGAGTAAGGAAGTATGTAGTAAGGAAGAAATACTTTCACCAGTGTGGGTGGGCATTATTCAGTCCATCCATCAAGGACCCAAATATAGCAGAGGCTGAGGAAGGGCAAATTTGTTCTCTCTCTTCTGGAGCTGGGACTTCTTCTGTCCCTCGTATTCAGAGCATCAGGTTCTCAGGCCTTTGGACTCGGACTAAATTATGCCACCAGCATCACTGAACTTATCAGCCTCCATAATTGCAGGAACCATTCCCATGAGAAATCCCCTCTTACATATCTATATATATCTCATTGGTTTTGTTTCTCTGGAGAACTTGAATACACCTTTCTCCCTAGACAGTTCATTTTTGCTTTAATTTTGAAGACTGCTTTCATGGCAAATTGTATAATCTCAAAATGGCTGCAACACTATCTCCCACAAGCTCTTCTTATAATATGACAGGGACACTGCCCTGTTGAGAGGTAGAGGTCTGTGTCCTCTCCTTTTGAATTGGGGCAGGTTTTTGACTCCAGGGGAAGTTATACTATGTGTCTGGGTGATATGCCTTTCACCTGGTTCTGTTGGAATGTCAAATCTTGGAATCCAGACACCATGCTGTGAGGAAGCCCAAGCAGCCTGCCGAGAGGTCCACTTGAGGAGGAGTCACAGCTTTTTGCCAGCAGCCCTGGCTAACGGCCAGCATTGCCCTGCTAGCTGTGTGAGTGAGCCATCCTAAAATAATTTCCATGCCCCAGTGGAGCTGATGCCACAGGAAGCAGAGAAAAAGTGGCCTCCTCCAAGCCCTGTCCAAATTGCAGATTTGTGAGAAAATGAATGAGTCTTACCATTTTAAACCACTATATTTTGGGATGGGTTTTTATATGGCAAGACAACTGATACAGTTCCTTATTTTTATACTACTAAACATGCTCTTTGGTGTTCGTTCTGAGTACATTTCTTAAATTTAGAGTTTCCTCTTTTTTTCACAAGCAGCTGTCCCCACAATTGTTCTACCCACAAAGAGGTCTGGAGCCACTGAGGAAGCTAAGAAGTGACAGGTGAGTGAGCTATTGTTTTTGAGTCCTACTTGCTTAGGGACATGAGGAAGGAGTGAGGACAGTTTCCTCTTCTCCCAGACTTGAAGCTCCTGTCAGCCACCTTTTTCATGTGTCCTCTGGGGATGTGTGGGTGGGAGGCTAGGTGTGGTTTTTTCATAGACTAACTGATAAGACATTCATTATGTGTTTCCAAAAGGTAAATGCCTCTGTGAGGTTAAGAGAAGATGACAGACACTCCCATACCTGGTATACAGAGCATTCCTGAATAGATCATTGCATTTATTAGTGACATCAATGGCTATGAAGTTTACCTAGGAGCTGCTCATGGAAGTGGCTGCTAATGTTCCTTCCTCAAGTCCCTCCTGGACAGCCAGGCTCCATGCTCCCTTTGAATGTGTCTCTGCCAGGCAGGGGCTGCCATTCTTCCTGAAAGCTCAGCCATGTGCCAAGAGGAAAAGATTTGGTCGGTCCCATTACTTGCTGTAACCTGATACAGTATATCTATCTTGAGCTGATCTGAAACCCAACTGAGACATGTCTGATGATAATGATGATGCCAACTTTTTCCTTTGTGTCTCAATTTTCTTCCTTTCACTCTCTGCCTTCACTCCCTTATTCTACTCTACTTCTAGAAGACTTGTCTAGAAGTTCATTATTCTCCTTAGACAGTTGTTTTCCAAACCCAACTCGTGCTCTTAAGCTTGCTATGTGTGTGCTTTTTCTTTCCAATCTGTCAGACAGCTTTACTTTCCTAGAAGAAACCACCCCTCTAAGGAGGACAAAGTAGACAGCCAAGCAAATAGTCAGAATGGATGGTGAGAGTAGCTCTATCCTTTTCCTTACCCTGAAGGCCACTAGAAGGTTTCTCTGAGTCTTGGTGCTTCTCACTCCCCTGCTTTGTTGATACCTGAAAGTGGTGAGGAACTGGGGATAGGCCTTGGAATCTAGCATTTCCCTCTAGGACACAGTTAGCTGCTTAGAGGCTTTGGAAGGAGAAGAATCTTGTTATCACTAGTTTTGCTAATGGGTTACAGTAAGGCTTTACACCCCTAGAACCCTGAGAAAAGTGTGTGTGTGTGTGTGTGTGTGTGTGTGTGTGTATGTGTGTGTGTGTTGGGGTGGGGCATGCTGCCTGGGCATTGCTGCATCAGTGAGACCTGGAACTTTCAGCACTCTTCGCAGCCCCAAGAAAGACATCTTGGTCCTGGAAGAGAACCCAAAGCAAGAGCTCAGGAAGAGATGTCCCCAGAGTTGTATATCTTGAGTGTGTTTGCATAAGTAGAGTGGGTAGGTAAGGTGGGAGATTATTCTGGCTCTGCAGATTATATCCAGATGCTAAAATTTTACCAATGTGTTCACTTCTCTGTTGGGGTCCCAGCTTTCCACTTCCTGGCTGGCAGTGAGCTACTGGGTTCAGGTTTCAGGGAAGGCACCCAAAGCCTCTCTCTCTCTCTCTGTGTGTGTGCACCTTTCCAGAATCAAGTCTCGTTATTGTGGGGGCTTCATGTCCTGGAGCCAGAGGGGCTGTGGGGTTAACTAGTGCTTTGACAGGATAGAATTCCTGAACTCTCCCTCACTGTCCCTCTGTCTTCCTTCCTTGGCTGAACAGCCCATCCCAGGGAGCTGTATGATTCTTACCACTGCTTTCACTCCTTGAGAGAACAAACATCTTCACTGCAGCCTCGGAGCGCTGGTGTGAGGTGATGGTTGGCAGTAGATGTTTCCATGACACTCATTTATTTTCTTTTCTGCAAATACAACTGTATTGGGGGAAGGGATGAGGAGGGGCTAGGGTATGGAGATGGAGAAATATGAAGACCTTCCCGTTTCCTTATCTGTGTTCCTTTGAAGGAATAAGGAGCTGCTCTTCCCTTTCGCCGGGGTCTCCTCCACCCCAGCTCCTAAACTGCTTCCCCAGTCCATCTCGGCTTCATGCTGCTGAGATGGGGCTAGTAAGGTGGAAGGAGGAGGAATCATGTGCACGAGGAAGCAGCCTTCATTAGGAGAAGTGGGGGGAAAACTTTTATTGCTCAAAGTTGGGATTTAGTAATGATGAGCAAGGATGACCGGTACTGGGGGTGGCGGTGTGTGTGTGTGCGCGCGTGTTTCAGGGGGTCTGTGACACTTCGCAGCTGAGTCAATGACTCATTCCAAATTGTAGCGACTTTTAGAGGTCATTTTAGTCATCCCCCTGCCTGCAGACTGGCTGGAGCCCGACTTAACGTCACATTTGGTGGGGTGGGGGCGGCTCTGGGTGTCTGCGTGTGGAAGGAGTGGGGGCGGGGAGGCAGCGCGTGACCTCTTTGGAGCGATCTCCAGCGAAGGACATTCCCTGGCTCTCCCTGGCTGCCCGCTCCTGGGCTTCCCCATCACTGAATCAGCATGGTCCTCCCGGGAACTGCTTTTTGCTGGATGGAAACCGGATGTTGGGTTCCATGGGTGGGCGGGGGCTCCAATCCCCGCAGACCTGTCAGGGGTACTCGAGACCTGTCAGGGTCTCGTTAGCAGCTACCATTCCCTTTACCAGAAACTTGCCATGCAGTGTGAGCAAAGAACAGAAGAGAGCAGGACGCTACGACGCCTTCTCTCAGGCAATGCGCATGATTCTGCGGCTCTGTGCTCGCCACACTTCAACGCACCTTGAAATGGGCTCGCCTCCTTCGTGCCGCGACGGGCAGACATGTGAGCCAATCGGACGCCGGGTAGTCGGGCCGCGCCCAATAGGCGGGCGGCGGGGGCGGTCCCGGAGGCCCGGCCTGGCTAGGCTTCACCGTGGACCTGGCTGCGCCGCCTCGGCGAGTAGTGCAGGTGCCGCTGCGCCGGGGCCGGGGAGGCTGCGCGCCGAGCCGAGCGAAGTCGAGGAGGGATGGAGAGCGGGCCGCCCGGGTTGCAAGAGCACCGGCGCGGGGCGTAGGCGGGCGAGAGTCAGGCGTGAGGCGGGCGCTCGGGCACGAGAAGTGTGCGGGCGCAGGAGCACTTTGCGATAGGATGAGGCTCTTGGCTGGCGCGCGGTAGTACTATGATTTGGTATGTGGCCACTTTGATAGCAAGTGTGATCAGCACCCGAGGTCTTGCGGCTCAAGGTGAGTTGAAGTGCAGCGTCCCTGCTCTGCCCCTCCCGGCGCTCCCAGCCCCGCGCGCCCAGGCTCCGGCTCCCCGTGCGCTGCGCCTGCCCGCGGGCGAGGCTCAGGCTTGGGCCAGGCGCGCCCCGGGGCACTGCCAGGGAGGGCCCGGGGGCCGCGGGCTGGAGCAGCCGGACTGGAAGGGGCGCGAGCCCGCGGGCTACCGGGCACTGGGAAAGAGCGCCTTGGGATCGAGGTCGACTTCGCCCGCCTCTGGCCCTCCGGTGCACACCCGTGCGCCGCGCCCGCTGCATCTCTCCTGAGCGGCCCCCTCCTAGAGCTTCGGGGAGTCGGCGGCTCCCCTAACTCGGGCTGCTCGGGAGTTGGCGGTCTTCAGGCAGGCTGCAGAAAGCACGCTCGAGTCCTGCTCAGCGCCGCCGCTCCGCGGAGGAGCCTGTGCGGGGAGGCGCGACCCGGGGCTGCGGAACTCTCGGCACCAGCGTCCGAGGAACGGGGTTCTCCACCCTGCGGGCGCCTAGCGCTTCGCTCGCGCCCCTCCTACCCACACAGCTCGCAGCTTGAGATCGGATCCCCCTCGCAGGGGCGGGGGTCGCGAGGCGCCCAGTGAGAGGAAAATCGATTAGCGGCTTTGAGGAGGGTCCGCCTCTGGCTGGCCCTGGCCGGTGCCGGTCTCAGCTGCACCTGGGCCCCGGCCAGGCAAAAGTTCCCCGGGAGCGCGCCGCAACCGCGCAGATCCCACGCCGCCCTCCGGAGCCGCGAGGCCGAGCTAGCGAGGGGCGAAGGCGGCGGGGGTGGGGGTCCCCGCTGCTGCAATCTGGCGGAGGGGGATCCTTCTCTTTCCGCGTTCCCTAGGCTGAGATGGGGAGGAGACAGGAGGGATACCCGCGAGTCGGGCGCTGCGTGCGTGAGCGCGCGGGCTTTTGCTTTGGAGACTGACAGAGCGACCTACAAGCCTCTGGGTGGCACCCCGGGCTTTCGGCCCTTGTATGGAAGTCGGAGCGGAGCCCAGAGGGTGCCAGGACTCTGAGCTCACGGTTCTCAGCGCGCAGACACGACCCGGTGCGGGCAAGTTCACAAAGCCGGGAGGAGATGGCGGCGGGAGAGAACCGGTCGGTGGGTGGCAGGCAGCAGGGAGGACCCGCCAGCCAGAACACCCATTCCCAACGGCGCCGGGGCAGAAGAGGGGCAGGAGGCGTCTTCTGCAGGGTCCTGCCGTCACCTTGTTGGGGATGCGCAGGGGGCAGTGCTTTGGGAAAGTTTCTGGAATGGAATATGTCTCCTATGCTATTGGGGATAGGGGGGTGGTTCTGAAAACAGAACCGGCGAGGCGCAGGGAAGGGTGATTTTGTTAAGTGATGTGTTGATCTGGGAGGTTCTAAAACTCTCCATTTGTCAGGAGGGAAAGCTGAGGCCAGGGGCAGCAGAAGCTTATGGAGTGGGGGTGTGTGTGAGGTAGGTCGGTGAGCTTGAGAATCCGCCTGTAGTCTCATCCTCATCCTCTCCCCCGTTTCCTTGTAGTCTTCCAGTGCCCTCCCCTCCTCCCCTCCAGTTTTTGGTATGTTCCTGCTTTGGGACTGTCCCTGAAAGCACAAAAGGATGAGCTGGGATCTTTGAATAGAAAGGAGACGCTGCAGGAAAGGCTCTGAAATAGCCTCCAAATCCAAGTCAGGGTGGAGGGAATGGACTTCTTTGCAAGTTTAAGCAGAGAGTGAAGGAAAATGAGTTTATATTGCAGCAACACACATAATGGCAAGACAGAAGGAAGGACTTCCCGACATTGAAGGTTGTTCGGTAGGAAGGTTATGCCTTCCTTTAGAGCGATCCTTCTGTCTGGGATGGCTTGACATGCACCTCTGTCTGGAAGCAGAGGGTGACCTTGTTGGTTTTGGGGTCTTTTAGCCCAAAGTGGTTAAGGACCTAGGTCTAGAGTCAGATTACCTGGATTTGAATCCTGGCTCTACCACTTGCTAACCCCGTGACCTTGGACAAACTCCCAATCTCTCCAAGTGTCACTTGCCTCAATGGGAAATGGGCTAATAGTAGTACTAGCTTATAGGGATTTTTTTTAGTGGGCATTAGTGCTATAAAGAAACACGTGTTTTATAATATGTGTCCAGTAAATATTAACATTATTATTGTTGTCATTTCAATGTCCCTGGGATATCAGACTCCTCCTGAGTATTTTTCCCTTGGGCCAGTCAGAACATCAGGAGCTGGGAGTGTGTTGGGGGGAGTTCAGAAGGCTGCCTCTGTTAGGAACCAAGACCCTTTCACAGGTTGACCTTGTCTGGGCAGAACCTCTTGTTCCCTGCATCCCAGGGACATGTATGCAGGGTGTGTAGGCCTCAAAGCTGCTTGGAAGTTCTTTGCAAGGCCTGTAAAGCTGGAATGTTGCTGTCAGTCAGAGGCTACTAGAAGGACACAGAGCCAGGGAGGTGAGAGCTACAGCATGCAGCCTCTGGAGGGAGGGGCATCTACTCCAGTGGGAAGCACTAGCTGTGTTAGGATGTTCAGGTGCTGGTAAGGCGCTCAGCTGCTCCCTGACTGGCAGAGGGTACTTCTGGGGAAATCCCTGAGTGGGAGGGACTTTGAGATACCACTCTTAGGATTTGGCTGAAGCAGGGGCTGCTCCAGCAGGTGAAAGGGGGTGGGACCCTTAGGTAGTGTTGCCTTGGGACTCTCTCAGGTCCTGGTGTGTGGGACAGATGGGCTCCTCCTTTTGGCTTTGATCATGTGTGTCTGGGAAGTGACCGAGATCAGTGGTTCCAGCTGGGAGGGTGTGGAGAGAGGAGCTGGAGTGGTACCATGAGTCTGGAATATGGGGGTTGGAGTGGTCTCAGCATCCCAGCCGGCTGCCCAGCAACCTGTGGGGAGTTCCCCCTCTCTGGGAGGACTGTGGGCCTTGATTAACTGACTATGGACCTTGGATGGGGAGGGGAGACCGGGCTTTTATTCCCAAGGCTGCCTCCTTCGTCTACCACAGATTCTGTGGTTGGATTATCCCTGACTACAGCATCCCAAATAAAGTGGGATTTTGATTCAGATCCTGCTGGTAGTTAAGCCAGTGCCCTTTGCTCTTTACCTGGCCTTCACCTACTCCTCTTCCTTCTGACTATGAAGATGAGAGGAAGGAGGTTTAGATCTGAAGGCTCCTAGCAAGACTCCGTAGGCAGCCTACTGGTTGAGAAGGTCTTGACTCAGAAAGTGATCAGTGTGTGTGTATGTGTGTGTGTGTGTATGTGTGTGTATGTGTGTGTGTGTCTGTCTGGCACACATGCGCTCTGGAGGCAGGGGTGTGTCTGGAAGCATGTACCCTGGGGGAAGTTGGGGAGGTGATGTGTTGGAAAGAGCATGACTGAGGGGGAGAATCAGCTCTCAGCTGCTGGCCTATGGCCCGGCATGCACCAGGGTTAGAGTTGCCAAATCCCAGACCCTGGTTGGTTTCAAGTTTATGGTTCTGAGATAGAAAACTGAGATCTGGTTACTCAAGAAGCAGAGGCTGCCTAGCTGGAAGATTCCGAACCCCAGCATCTCTTGGCCCCTCTCTCCATCACTTCTGTGCCTTTGCACTCTCCTGGTACCTGATTTTCCTCTCTGTCCTCTCCCCCGCAGGATGCTGGCTCTCAGAGCCTGGCCGACTGTGTGGCTATGTGTCTTCTCCCTTGGTCTCTCTTTCTCAGCCCTGCTGTGTGCTCCCTCAACCCCCTATAGCCTTTCTGTTTGCTGGGCCCAAGACGCGTGGGTGGAAAATAAGCTCCAAAGAGGGTTGGGCCTGAGATTTAAGGGTGCTTTCTTCTCCACATCCTGTGGCCTTCTTATGGTTCCCAGGGAGTGGTTCCCTTCTGCTGCTTCCTAGGAAGCTTGAGTGAAGAGTAGATCTGAATGGCGAAAAGAGCTGTAACAGGTGAGAGCTTTCAGCTCTCCGGAGGTGTGTGTGTATATGCGTGTGTGTACACTGGTATGTGCACACACATATGTCCCTGCATGTGTGTGTCTATATGTGTGTGCCCTGCATGTGCATATGCATATGTATGTCCCTACATGTGTGTGTGTGCATATGTGTCCCCCTGCATATGTGTGTTCTCACCTATGTGTGCATGCACACGTCTTTGCATGTGCGTGCACATATGTGTGTCCCTGCATGTGTCTGCATGTGTGTGCCCTGAATGTGTGTGCATATGTATATCCCTGCATCTGTGTGCATATATGTCTGTTCCTGCATGTGTGTGTGCGTATGGATGTTCTTCTACATGTGTGCATATGTGTTCCTGCATGTGTGTATATATGTGTCCCTGCATGTGTGCATGCACACATGTCCCTGCATGCAGGCCTATGCATGTGTGTGCATGTGTTCCTGTATGTGCATGCACATGTGTGCCCCCTATTTTTGTGCATATTTGTGCCCCTGCATGTGTGTGTGCATATGTATGTCCCTGTATATATGTGTGCATATGGGTGTCCCTGCATGTGTGGGCATATGTGTATGTCCCTGCGTTGTGTGCATATGCACATGCTCATTATGTGTGTGCATATGTGTGTACCCCCTGTATGCACATTCATGCCTGCATGTATGCACACACATGTGCCTGTGTGTATGCACGTGTGTGCATGCACCAGTACGATATGCCTATATGTGCACATGAAGCCTGTATATGTGCATGCACACATGTGTGAGAGCACCTGCGTGTTTGTGTGCATATGTGTGGAGTGTGGCAGGACAGGGACAATTAGCATGTAGGTGCGAGGTGAAAGCCATTCCTCTCCGAGTGCTATGGCCCTGAGCACACTCTTTGCTTTCCTGCTTGCTAGGTGACTCAGAAGTTACCAAAGTCAGAGTCCCCATTCCAGGGCCTGGAGTAAAGGATGTCTGAGGTACCAGAGAGAAAGCCTAGGTGCGGGGACAACAGAGGCTGAACTCATGGGGAGGTGGGGGTGGAGAAGGGGTGTGTTGAAAATGGTTTATCTTGCTGAGGGTGGAGCTGTGGCCTCAGTTGTTTATTAGCCTGGCACACTCCAGAGTAGAGATGGGAGAGGGCTCTAGGATGAGACAGGCAGCTTAAACTGCCGCCCCCCCAGGGGCACTGCCCACGGGTATGAGCCTGGTCTGCCAGAGGCAGCTGACCTATTTTTCTTAGGAATCTTCCTGCTTTTCTGTTCTCTCTTGTGTGAATAAGCAGGAGTCTGGGGAGCTGAGATGGGGCCTCCAGGAGAGTTCTGAAGAAGGAGTCCATGTGGGCCAGGGCTGGGAAGGGTCTCAGGTGCCTGACTATCCTTTTGAGAAGGCCCCTCTCAGCCCAGCCTTCTGTGCCCCTTGCCCCCTTGTCTCCCTCCTGGTCTTGTGTGCCCCCAGACAGAGTGGTGGCATACGACTTGCACACAGGCACAAACTGTACGAGATGAGTCACTGTCTTCATTTTCTGGCTTCAGAATAGGGAATGTTGACGTTTCCTGGGAGTAAATATGGGACTTAGATTTCCCACGTACTTGTTGTGTCTATCTGGCATCTTACCCACTGAGTCCGGCCTCGTGGCATGCCAAGCTGTGGCACCCTCACTTGGCTGGTCCCATCTGCCTGCTTGCCAGCCCAGGCACCTGGGCACTGACCAGGAGCAGGGGCAGGCCTCCGCCCAGGTTGGGGAGAGGTGCTGAGGCTGTGGGGGTGTGGCTTTGCTTTCCTGCTGAAGAGCCACTAAAGGGGCAGAGCAGAGATTGAATTACCGACTTCCTTCCTGCCAGTGGCTCATGGGGAAAGAGCTCTTGGAAATACAATCTAGCTGAGAGCAAATTAAGGCTGCTAATAGCATTGCTGCCTCACAGGCTGCTGGGGGAGCCCAGCAGAGAAGGGTCAGGGAGGAGAGGCACCCGCAGAAGGAAGGAGACTGCCATACCTGTCCCTCCTTTGGTCCAGGCTCCCTGACCTCTGGCTTCTGACCCTGAGAGGTTTGATGGGGGTAGGGGCTGGAAGGGCTATGAGAGCACTGAGGGGGAGACCACAGCAGAGTGGGGGACTCTCTGAGGAGCTGTCTAGGATGGGTGTAGGGGGTCCTTTCTGGAGGCAGAAGGGTGTCCTGGATGACCTCTACCCCACCTGCCTTCTGAGAAAGAGAACAAAGACACCATCAGTGTTTGGGGGCACAGGTTTCTTTTGAACCTCATACCTTCTGGATGTTCTTTGCTTTGCTCTGGGCAATGGGATTCTGTCTTTTGCCTTCCTCCTGCCATCCTCTGGGTGTATGCCTCCCACTTTGTGAGAGCCCTGGGTCTGCCGGCTTCCTGGAATCTCCTGGAGCCTCCTGGCTTGTTGGGGAGGAGGGGATGGGGGACTATTGGGGGCTGTGCCTTTTTTGGACTCAGCAGGGATTATTTTTAGGCTGGCAGATGGAGGTGGCAGTGGCTGTCGCTGGTATTATTAGACAACAGGCCTGTGGTTTGGAAGTCTGGTGCCCAGAGGAGGAGGAGGAAGAAGAGGAGGCTGCAATAAGGACTTGTACTAATGAGCGGAGGCTGGGTGCTTACTCCGTGTCCCCCCTTCCCACAGCCGCCAGCCAGACCCAGGCAGGGGCTCCAGAGTCTCAGGCAGAATGTTGTTTATCCAGAGCTGATCAGGGACTATCCAGCTGCCTTCTAAGACAGGTCCACTCTGTAGTCCTGGGCTGCAGGGTCTATATTCTCAAAACCTGTCCTGAACATGGGGTGGGAGTGGCTTACCTCTGAGTTGGTGCTTTAAGAAAGAAGAGGCACAGTGGGATGGAGGCCTTAGTCTCCTGGGCCTGGGTTGGGGCAGGGTTGTGTGACAGAGCTGAAATCAATTCTCTTTGGGTGAGCCACATAGCCCTGTTTGTTCCTTGGTAAATGACAGACAACAGTATTTGTGTTGGGGTCATTGTGGGCATTTAGCAAGATTCCTCTTGCTTCCCAGGGCAGAACCTGGTATGCAGTGGGCATTTACAGCATGCAAGGCCAGAGCCTGGTATGCAGTTGGCGTTTACAGCATGCAGGGGAAGCCTGCCAACTGAGGGTCTCTTAGCCCTGGCTCCTCCTACCCTCTTCTGGTACTTAGAGCATTTCCCTTCTCAGGTAGCCTTCCTCGCCCAGCCCTTCCCTGGTGGATGAGCTCCAGGTTGTGAGTGTGGATGCAGGGCTGTGTCAGGCCCTGGCCACCTCATGGTTCTGTGCCCACAGGGGTCCAATGGCAGCCCTGGGCTCAGATGCCCACTGGGTACCACCTGGTCCCGAGAACAGATTTGTGCCTTCTGGGCTTCCCAAAATGTCAGGCAGACCTTGGGGGGCTACCTCATCCTCTCTTGCCCTCCTACTTTCTCTTCCCTGCCAGAACAGCTCCAAGGGGGCTAGGCAGACCCCCAACACTCAGATCTGCTAGGCTCAGGGCATCGATATTTCTCACCTTCTCTCAAAAGAGTATATGAGACCCATGGCGCCTGGTGGCTTCCTTCCCACTGTGCCCACCCCTGCTGATGCCAGTTTTCTCCCTTGGAGGGAGGAGCCTGGCCCCTGGGGCTGTTGTGGACTGCTGTGATGGGGGAGGGCCTGGGGGCCCTTGCCCCTCCTCCTTCAGCACCTCCTACCCACCAGTGGCCACATCCTTGGGTCTCTGATGCTGCCCTGCGCCCTTTCCCAGGGTTGGGTGTGCCTGTGTTCGACTGGCACTAGCCCCTCTTGGACTCTCTCCTCCCTAGCTTCTTGGACCTCTTTCTTTCCTGAAGTTGGGTGTGGCTCCTCCCTGTATTTGGGTTTATCCGTTTGTCGTCCATCAAGCCCCTCTTCCCTCTTTACTGTCAGCCTGTTAGTTTTTTTTTTTTTTTCACATTGAGCTTTTCTGGAGAGAGTGTTTTATTAGACATACTTTGGCTCAGAAAGGATCAGGCTTAGGGAGAATTGCTTGTGAGTGACGAAGCGAGAGAACATACCGTGTGTGTGTGTGTGTGTGTGTGTGTGTGTGTGTGTGTGTGTGATGGAGATGAGGGAAAACTGATAAATATTTTAGGATCCAGAAGAAACCAGGAGGATTTGGACTGTGTGTGGAGGCTGGGACATAGCTCCTACCTCTCTGCTTTATTTTGGGGAAACTCCCTCTCATTTTGTCTTGCTTGTCATCTCTGGGCTGTGTCCTCTCTGCAGCTGCCTCTCCCTGGTTGAAAGGGTCCTTGAGAAGAGATGCCAGGTGGGCTGCCTTGGAGTGGGACTTGGGATGGGCCTAGGCTGGCTGTTCAGTGCTGAGCCCAGGGGCTGACTGGAGCTGGGGTGGGCCCCTGGAGCCATCGCCATTGCTGGGGAAGGTGTGAAGAGGCTGCCTCCTTGCCATGCAGTGAGAACAAGAAAGGGCTAAGTGCAAATGAGCAGCTGGCACTGTGGGAATCCATGTCAAAGCTGACCCCCACCTCCTGGCATTCCCCCCTGCCCCAGTCCACAGACCCCAGCAACTCAGAGCACAGCTTCACTGAAGAGGTGCCTGGCCTCTTCCTCCTGCCTAGGACCTAGGGCCACAGCCCTGGAAAGGCATCACCTCTGTGGTCCATTCTACCCTCCTCCAAGTAGTCTGGCTCCTGGGAATAACTTCCCCCTCTTCCCCCAGGCTACTGTAGTTTCCCTTCTCATCTCCTCATAGGTCTGTGCTGCAGACATTTGTGTGCATGTGCATACACACACATGTGCACACACACATACACATACATATACATGCTGCTTCTCTGCCTGTTCATGGCGTCTGCTGTTCACCCATTCCCCTTGGTCCAGCATTAGCCTTTGTGCTCCTGGATGCTGGGAGGCAGGCTCATCCTGCCAGGTGCCCCTTGGGTGGTAGGGGAGGTGCCCACAGCTGGGCACTCTCCAAGCTTTCCCTGAGGGGTTGGGATGCTAACTTAGCCTGAAGCCAGGTTGGGGGGTGGGGGGAACTGGGAAACCTGCTGGGGCCTCAGGCAGGTGAGTGCAACACTCACTCTGCTCCAAAAATACTCTGTGATCTTAGCTCTTTCTCTAGAAAACAGTGATGTCACCAGGAGCCAATCAGCTTGTGGAAGGGCTTGCCTCCTCCTCCTTCCGCAACTTGCAGGGGAGGGGGAGGGGGAGAACGAGACACAGACGACATATAGACAGACACAAGGAGACATGGACACAGAAGCACACACATGCAGAGACAGCCCCTGCACATAGAGAAACAGGCAGAAATTCTCCCCTTGCATGAGCCGACAGAAATCCATGAACCCTGTCCCCCAGTGTGCGTGCGCGCACACACACACACACACACACACACACACACACACACACACACACACTGGTAGAGACAAATAGGGAAAGAGATAGGCAGGTAGACAGAGTCACCCACATAGAGTGGGAGCTAGTGAGAAAGAGACAGAGACACAGAGTAGGAGCCAGAGAGAGCCAGAGAGAGACACAGAGGAGACAGAGACAGAGACACAGAAAGATACAGACAAAGAGAAGGAGCCAGAGAGAGAGAGCTAGAGTAGGCACCAGAGAGACAGAGAGAGGCAGAGACATAGAGACAGAGACACAGAGTAGGAGCCAGAGAGACAGAGAGAAGTAGATGCAGAGACAGAGACAGGGACAGAGAGACAGAGAGACACAGAAAAGGAGTGAGAGAGAGAGA
The DNA here is from genome assembly GCA_963574415.1 of Tarsius wallacei. Classification (NCBI taxonomy): domain Eukaryota; kingdom Metazoa; phylum Chordata; class Mammalia; order Primates; family Tarsiidae; genus Tarsius; species Tarsius wallacei. The sequence goes on from CAUYQG010154989.1 coordinate 38,365, forward strand.
GAGAGAGAGAGAGAGAGAGAGAGAGAGAGAGAGAGAGAAGGAGCCAGAGAGAAACAGGGACATGTAGTAAGATGCAGAGACGTGAAGGAAAGACAGAGACAGGCAGGAGCAGGCAAGGGTCAGAGATGCAGAGTCAGGCCAAGGCCAAGCTCTGTCCTAGGTGCTGCCCTGGAGAGTCAAGTGCCCAGCCTGGGAGCCTGGGACAGGGAGGAGGTGGGGCTGGGTACAGCGGTGGTCAGTGTAGGAGTGGTGGGTAGTGCCAGGGAAGGCAGAGGGTGAGGCTTCCCCTCAGCTATGCCTTTTTCTAAAACATAGCTGGACAAGGTGACCATGGCCTCCCTGGCTCTGCCTGGCCGCAGAACCCTGGCAGAGGAGGAGTGTGGGTTGGAGCGGGACTGTATGCCCTGTTTGAGTTCCAGCAGTGGGTGCCACAGGGCATGGGGCAGCATCCTCCAGCTTGCTGGTGGGGTGGGGGTGGGCCTCCCTCCTTGAACCCTCTTCTGCCAGCCAGGGAGGGTGTGTCCTATTTAGCTGTCTGGTTGTCCTCTGCCCAAGGTAGGGATAGCCCCGAGGTCCCCCTCCTCTGTTCCCAGCATCCTGCTTTCCTACTGGTGATGTCTGGGGCATCTCACAGTCTAGTAGATTTGGGGCTTGGAACCAGGAGGCTGCAGGCCCCTCCCTCCCTCCTCTGCAGCAGGGCTGGCGCAGCGCGGTTGTGGGAGGAGGGGCGGGAGAGGCCAACTCAGGCCTGTGGGGCTTTCCCTCTGGTGTTGCCATGAGCAGCCTCGCTTAGCTTGTTAGGGATTTCCTTGCTCCTGCATGGAGTACCCTTGTTTTGTGCCACGCACATCAGGCTGAGCAGGGGAGGGGAGGTGGAGGGCTGGCTCTGTCATCTCCCACCGAGCTCTAGTGGGAATCATCCTGGTGCAGGAAGAATGTCCTGTGTTCACAGGCAATCACAGCTAGCAGGGTTGGGCCTCCAGGGCGGGTTGAGGCTCCCCACTGCTGTGTCCACAACTCCTTATAATTCTAGGTGGGGCATGCCAGAGGGGACAGGGTGTGGTTGTACTTCCTGCTCTGTGGGGTTGGAAGGGAAGTGGTCTGGCTTGTAGAACTGAAGAGGACTGCGTTTTTCTCTCCTTTCTCCTCCCTGTCTTTTCCCTCGGGTTGAGGATGCTTGGGGCCCCTAGGGTAGAGGGAGGTGTGAGTAGGGAAGGGAGGAGGGGTGGAGGGCAGTAGGAGGACAAGGGCACACAGGACGGCCATGAGTAGGGAGTGGGGACAACCCAGTGACATGGATGTGGGGCTGCTGGAGTGAGATCTCTTGTCACCTCCTTTCTGTGTCCAATTTGGCTGTCCCCGTTAGGTGCCCACGGCCTGCGAGAGGAGCCTGAATTTGTGACTGCGCGAGCTGGCGAGAGTGTGGTCCTGCGATGCGACGTGATCCACCCGGTGACGGGACAGCCCCCGCCCTATGTCGTAGAGTGGTTCAAGTTTGGGGTCCCCATCCCTATCTTCATCAAGTTTGGCTACTACCCTCCCCACGTGGACCCTGAGTATGCAGGTAAGGTCCGGTGCTTGGTTTCCCCACCTGGCTTCGGCCTGAGGCTTCCACCCAGGCTCCCAGTGGTCACTGGAGGTCACCGCTCCTCTGCCTTTATCTCTATTGCTTCTTATCTTTTCCTGACTGCTCTGTTATCTCTGTTTCTCACAGTCTGTGCCTTTTTCCTCCCATCCTTTGTATTCCGATAGGTTTTAATTAAGTGGTGGAGGAGAGGGAATAGGAGGCGATGCAGACATAAAGCCCTTCTCCACAGCACAACCTGGGATGCGGAGAAGGGCTGTGGAGTTGCAGGAAGGCTGGAGAGGCCCGTGGGAGAGAGCAAGGACGGAACAGGGGAGCAGCTCCTACCCAGGGAAGCTGAGTCAGATGGCCCCGCCGCCCTGTGCCAGGTGTGGCCGCTGGTGGCAGCGGTAGTATTTGCTGTCTGGCTGCACCCACTCCTTCCCTCCTGGCTCTGAAGTCAGGGCACCCCCATCCCTGAGTGTGTGAATGTGTCTCGGGCGCTCCACTGTCTGTGTGGCCAGCAGGTGCCTGGTTCCTGCCACCTCTGCCATGCTGCCCTCCGCTTCTCCTGGCTCCGTTTGTGTCCTGGTCAGCAGTTACTCCCACCAGCAGTGGCCTCCTTGTGATTCACTCCCACCTCCTGTCCCCCAGCAAGTGGGGAAGAGGGTGTGGGGTGCATGTGTGGGTTGTGAGTGTGTGTGTGTGTGTGTGTTGAAAGGAAGGGAGGAAACAGGCAGGACGCAGTGCCATTACTTTCATCTTTTCTGGTGGCGTCTGAGGTCTGCACTGCCTTCCTCAGAATGCTTATATCTCTCTCTCCCTCCCTCTCCTGTGTCCATGTCTCTTGCTCTCTTTTTGCCAGGACTGGTTTTGATAGTCTAGTTTTCAGGCAGATTTCCAGTTTAAAGACAAGGAGGAAAGCAGAGGAGGGTGGTTTTAGCTTTGGCTGAAGGGTGGCTGAGGTGGGGCCTGGCCCCTGGTGGCTTTGCCAGCTGGCCTGGAGGAAGAGGCTCTTGCTATAACTCTGACCTCATTGCAACAAGTGAGGAGTGAGACCATGATGGCATCCTACTGGGAGTGAGGATGGAGTTCAGGAAGGGTGGCTCAGGGTCTTTGCTCTGCCTGCCTACCCTTTCCTCATTTTTGGTTTTATGGGCCCTGCTGCCCCAGCTCCTGGCATCACTGGGCTTTGGTTGCAACTGCGGTCACTCTGAAACTGGCAGCTGGACTGGGAGGGATGCTAGCATCCAGTCCCAGCCTATCTTCTCTCCCTGTAGGGAGAGAAGCTGGGTCAGGCTGCCCTGGAACCCAGCTGGGATGGGGATATTGTTCAATCTGGATGGAGTGATGGCGTGCTCCAGGGCTGCCAGAGATCCCTCACCTGTCCTCTGCTTGCATTCCTCCTCCCCTTCCCTCCCACTCTGTCTCTCCCCTGTCTCTTACTCCCCCCCCCCTTTCTCCCCTTTCCCTCCCCCTTCTCTCTTTTTTTCTCCCCTCTCCCTCTCTTCTTTGTCTCTCTCTCCCCTCTTCCCCCCTCATTTCCTTCTCTCTTCTCTCTCCTTCCTTCTCTTTCTTCCCTCCCTCTTCCCCTTCCCTTCCCTCCCCTCCTTCTCCCCTTTCACCCGTTCCCTCTTCCCTCCCTCCCTCCCCCTCTCTCCCTCTCCCGA